>CAJGYM010000131.1:0-177598 GCA_904845305.1 Caenorhabditis auriculariae
ATATGTATTATGAACACATGTTAAACACATTTATCCCATCAAGATTATTAAATAGAGAACCAAAGTGACTGAAAGAAAGAGGATTCGATTTTTGAATTGGGCCAAGAAAAGTGCTTCAAACAAAAACGACCTTTTTTGCTGTACGATTTTCGAAAAAAGCTATCAGCCATAATAAAATCTATCATTTTCGCTTGGAACGGGCGCCTTCGGCGAGGTTTTCCAAGCCGAGGTAAAGTGCATCGGTATGGCCCCAGTGAAAGTCGCCGTCAAGGCGGTGAGTACAATCGAAGGAGTGTTTTCGGATACAAATAATTTTCTTACAGTTGTTGAAAGATAGTGCAAATCTAAATGAACTCAGCGAGAGAATGTTGGACGAAGCCCGCACAATGCTCAGACTGAGACATGAACACGTCATCGGAATCTACGGATGGGCCATCGACAAACAGCCGTTCATGATTTTGATAGAAATGATGGAAAGTGAGCAATTCCTATTTTGGAAAATAGTTCAAAAAAGAAGTTATAATTCAATTGGATTTAGCTCTCAGGTACTGAAAAAGGATTCTTTAATTTCAGGAATCCAATAAACTCACTCTTTTGAGAGCTGTTACAAATTGAAATTTTGAATGAAAGTTTTTGACTGATCCAACTGAATTAGTTTTTTTCTTCAAGGTAATCATAACGAAGCGATATTTTCCAGGCGGCTCTTTGGACAGTTTCCTGCTCCGAAAATTCGACGAGTCCAACAACTCCCGTCTGCTGAAGTTCGCCCTTCAGGCGGCAAAAGGTTTGGAATATCTACACGCAATGCAATTCTTACACCGCGACGTGGCTGCCCGTAATTGCCTCTTAAGTTCCGATCTCACGGTTCGATCCAATTATCCGCAGAACAAAGAAAGAAATCTTTTCTAGCTCAAAATCTCGGACCTCGGCCTTGCCACGGCCGGGGTCTTCTATTTCATGACCAAGGCAGAAAAACTGCCGACGCGTTATCTTGCGCCGGAGACTCTCTCTACATTCGTCTTTGTCCAAGCAACGGACTTTTTTTGTTTCGGAGTGAGTTGGCTTGCATAGGATCAGAGAAAAATGGATTATTTTAGAATCTCTTGTACGAGATTTTCTCGGGAGGACTCATGCCGTACGAGGAGCTTAGTTCTGCTGATGCCAGGCAAAAAGTATGTTCTATTCTTTTTGATTCTCTTGCCGTTGTAAGTATTAAGGGAAAGCGGAATTACAGAAAAACTTTCTCAGAAGCTTCAAACATATTCAATGGCATGACCAACTTGAGAAAGAAATTTTTGGAATCGCAATAGTTTGATCACTGTTTTGTACGCTGAGCTTAGCGTTTTTAATTCTGTTTGATAGCGGAAAAAAAGTACTTCGACTTCATCTACAAGGGAAATATTATAGAAACTTGGAACTATGAAATCGCCCGAGCATAATGAAAATCTAGATAAATGAAGACATTATTTTTAGCTCAGACTTGCGCAAACTTCAAGCTTTCAAGACGTAATATTCCGAAACCTATGTTTTACACAAAATCAAGAATAATAACTCATACTTCTCAACTTTCAAAAGCCATCTCTCAAACAAAATAAACTTCCCGGAATCTTCGTACAACCCTTCAGAAATTGATAGCGCAAACGTATGAAAAAATTCTAAACTTCTCAATAAAAGACGCTTTGTCTAGGGACCGCAACCAAATTTTTCAAAAATTTTTTTGAACTTCAACATTACTATGGTTGAATAGTTGCTCTAATTTACTATTCAAAAACAGTCTCAACCTTTTTTTCGAAAAAAACTAAAGTTATGGTCAAAACAGTAATAAGTTATTAAAACAGTATAAAACCACAAGTTTGAAGATAAAAGCTATTTTTCATGAAAAATAAAAATGGCCGCTGCGAGGATCGAACTCGCGATATCAAAACTGTATGCAAGCGCACTTGCGCTGCTCCACGTACATCCCTCGGAGATGGGAGGCGTTCGCGCTATACACCACTTCCCCTCAAAGTACAGCATTTACCGACAATCTTGTTTAAAAAAAGTTATGGTAGTTGAACAATTATTAGTCACGTGTGTTCGGACCACCTAAAAAAATAATTTATTCATAGAGATTCAGTTCAAAAATGCTTCCGTTTTCGGTGTTTTTCTTATTTTAACGTTGGCTTCAACATAACACTGATTAAACTTTTTAGGCACCGTGGAAATTTTTTATTTTTATTTTTAACAGATTGAAAAAAATGAGATACGCTAACATTTAAGAAATAAAAAGGCGCCAAGGACATCTGACCATGTTAAAAATGAATTTCGAAATTTTCACTGTCTATCTCAAAAAAACAAAGTTTTTCGGAATAAGTTGTATACTAATAAAGTTTTTAGTTATAATTTAAAACGCAAGTTAAAAATAAAAAAATTTTTTTACTTACACGCTCTCGAAACCGAGTACAACATTTTTCAACTTTGCGCGGCCTCACGAAGATTAGGCACCGTAAAAATTTTAATTTTTGTTTTTAAAAAGATTTGTTTTTCACTTAAGAATCGAATTCGAAAATAAAAAAAGGCACCAACGAGATGGAACTAGGTTAAAAACCCGAAGAAAAAAAGTAGTTTTGGTTTTTTGTACGACACTTCGCTAAAACGCTACGGAAATCGGGTGAAAAGTATATCAGATTAAAGAGGGAGGTTTTCTCTATGTTTGTCCCAATTTTCTCTGTGTTTGGTTCAGTATTGCGCTTTTACGAAAACATCAAACACGAAATCTAAAAAACCAGTGCATTTCACCATCGCAAAAAGGGGCGTGGCTTTGCGGTCTCTAGCTTTGTCAGACAAAAATCTGTTTTGAGATCCTCAATGGCGAGATGAACGACCTGTCAGAAACTCGATGCCCCCCCGACCCTTCGTTCATTTGTCGAAGATAAAATGTGGACTTACAGAATGAAGGATCGAGCGCAAATGAGAGAAGTTATCGAGTCTAGTTGATTGAATCTCAAGGAAACTTTCAGGCCGTTGACTTCCTCAAAGTCCTGTACAAAGAGTCGAAGAAAGTCAGTGTCCACATTAGTTTCTAATTCAATTTTTCTTTTCAGGCCGAAGGTGAGCCGAAGACAACCACACAGGAAACGGAACAGAGCCTCGTGAGTTTGCACAAGCTCGAAAAGAAGCATTTCAAAAAAGAATTTTTCTGAATCGATTGAAAATTCTCAAATCATGATCTAAATCTATTGAAATAATAAAGTGACATGCAGACAAGCGTTGAAATGAGGTCAGTTCCGAAAAAAAACCCCCCAATGAGTTTAATTCCATGGCAAAACTTCTTAAAATCCAAGTTTTTTTTCTTTGACAAAACAAATCCTATCACTACAGGGAAATGAAGACGCAGAAGGCGTAAAAAAGGGGCGTCCTCCAAAAAAACGCCGCAGTAAGCCGATAAGACGCCAAGTCAGTTACTCCTTTGTCTGGATCAAAAGTTGAAAAACTCCTTCAGGAACTCCTAGAGGACCTATGTCCCACTCAAGAGGAAACTGCTCAGAACGAGGACTGAAGCCTAGGCCCTCCCCCTTAAAACACGTCGATTACTCGTCTTTTTTTGTAATAATAAAAGAATTTTAAAAAAGGCCGCATTGAAACCCTGAATATTTGTAACACTTTTTGGAAAAAGTTTTTCATTTTTGTCGGAACATCGAGTTGGGAAAAGGGAGCTTGAAAACATTGAAAGTGACTTTGGTACTTGCCGAGTGGTTGAAAAGGTCCTCAAAACTTTGCTTTTCAACTTTCTTATTCTCCTACAATGAGATTCTCAGCGAAGAGTTTGACTTCTTAAAAGTTCCTATTCAAAGCAAATGTGAACGTACTTATAGAAAGTCGCTATCTGGTCTGCTCCTGGTGTCACCTCTGTCTAATCGGCCCGAGTTCTTCACATTCGAACACCCATTGGATCTGAAATTCAAAAATTGGATCTTTTTTATGAATCAACTCACCTTGAACTTCTTCTCATGCTATCGTTTTTATTCCTTCTACTAGCCCAAAGAGAATTTTCAACTCTAAAAAAAAATTATTTTTGAGGTTTATACCGTTTTTGAACTTTTTTTCATGTATATGGATAAATGCCGGTCAGGTCCTCTGTCTTCAAAAAATTTTTTTAACTTGATTTGTTGAAAATTGCGGAGAAAAGACTGGGATTCGGAAAATACCGTAAATGATGAAATAAAATACTCAAGAAAAGTACCTTATTTTCGAATTTTATAAATTTGGCATGCTGGTTCCGTGTTCAATTTGATTCCGCGAAATGCAAAATGATCTCTGACTTTCCGAAATTTAGTGATAGTTCCCTTTCTCTAATGGGTATTTTGCATTTCGCGGAATCACTTTTAACACGGCATGGAAAAGTTGGTCGGTTTTTTGAGATGGTTATTTTTTCAATTTTTTGAACTTTGAACAGGTTTTGGGGCTTTATCAAGGTGTAAAAGGTTCTAAAGTACACGTTTCTTCACAATAGATCAGTTTCGAAGTTTGATTTCCAAAAATCTTGTCATTGAGTTTTCAAAACTCTTTTTTTTTAATTTTCCTAGTTTTTGGTGGAAAAAGGCCTCAACTCTTATTTTAAAACACTTTTGCGCATTTAAAATCGAATTAAAAGGTTGACCCAAAAATTATTCGAAAAGTGGTGGTATGAAAAAAAGACCAGCAAAATTTCAAACGGCGACTTTTCCGATTTTTTCATATCGCTAGGGAACTTTCCGACGTTTTTCTCGAAATTCTTTGTTTTGAATCTTCCTATACAAAGTAGGCAAATTATTCATAATTCAAACACAAAGAAATAAGAAGAAAAAAAAAATTTTAATAGATGTTTTATAAACCAAAATGGTGGTATGAAAAAAAGACCAGCGAAAATTCAAACGGCGACTTTTCCGATTTTTTCATATCGCTTGGGAACTTTCCGACGGCCACCTTTCCGACGGATGGTAGTGCGATATGGAAGGTAAAAATAAAAGCGGGTCCTAATTGCGAATATTAAAAAGGGTCGTCGATTATTGCGCCGGGTACGCAAGCAACGGATCCTACGCGCGACGGTAAAAATTGGGAAGGACATCTTTGCGCCGGATCCGGACTCCGGTTCTCCTTTTCTTTGCTTTTTTCGTCATTTTTTTTTTTGTTTAATTAATTTTTGTGATGAATAATACGATATTTTGGCGTTGAGTTTTGAACGTAAAAAAACATTGAATGAAATTTTTTTCGAATGCTAAAAAAATTTTTGTGGGATCATAATTTTTTTTTCCTTTTTTTCACTCTTGCGCGTCGATTTATTCAAAAAAATTGCAAAAAGTACCTTTATAACTGTTTACTTACACTAATTAAAAAAAAAAAATTTTTTTTCTCGTTTGACAAAAAGTCTGAAGACTATTTCATTTCTTGTTTTAGTCAAAATGCTGTATTACTGATCAGAATGACGAGTTAAACAAAAAAAAAATGACGAAAAAATCAAAGAAAATGAGAACCGGAATCCGGCGCAGAGATGTCCTTCCCAATTTTTACCGTCGCGCGTAGGATCCGTTGCTTGCGTACCCGGCGCAATAATCGACGACCCTTTTTAATATTCGCAATTAGGACCCGCTTTTATTTTCACCTTCCATATAGCACTACCATCTTCCGACGGATCCCTTTCCGACTTTTTTCTCTTAAGTTTTTCGGTTTATAAAACATCTATAAACATTTTTTTCTATTTCTTTGTGTTTTAATCATTAACCAACTACCTACTTTATATAGGGAGATTTAAAACGAAAAGTTTAATGAGAAAAAAAGTCGGAAAAAGATTCGTCGGAAAGGTGGCCGTCGGAAAGTTCCCTAGCGATATTAAAAAATCGGAAAAGTCGCCGTTTGAATTTTCGCTGGTGTTTTTTTTCATACCATCACCAAAATATAAGGAAAAAAAAGTGGGAAAGGGATTCGTCGGAAAATTCCCTGGCGATATGAAAAAATCGGAAAAGTCGCTAATTCGCTGGCTTTTTTTTTCAAAACACCCTAAATTCAACACAAAACAGCATACCGGCGCATGTAAAGCTTGTTCCGCGTCAGCTTATCACGTTTTTCTTTCCGCCAAAAAGACCGCATACCAAATTAGATCAAATTTCTGCGTTTATAACGGCAAGAAACAAAGGTCTTGAAGCGAAAGTTGGTTAAATTTTACCTCGCCGTTTTGCGGAAAGAAAAGCGTGACAAGCTAGCGCAGAATGACCTATAACCGCAGGCCAGCGCACGATTCTGGTCTCTCCAAGTTTACAGTGCTCTCTAAACTGGTGCATGCACGCTGGTCTGCCGTTTCTCTAACAAAAGTTGCGGTGCACCCCGCGTCCAACTCTCGTTTCACCCCGCAGTGTAACCAGGGGTGCACCCCGTTTAGCTTTAAATGCCTATTAATGTACTTATTCCGTACAGAATTTCGAAGTGGTTTGTTTCCCAATATCACCATTTTCTACCGTTTCATCCTAGGTCGTTTCGGTAGCTCAAAAAGAACTTTTCATTTCTGACCGGTTGCCCCAGGGGTTCACCCCATTCAGGTCCAACGCGGGGTTCAGCGCAAAAATTAACGAAAAGCTCACTTTTTTCGGGGTTCACTGCGGGGTACACCCCCATTTTTGTTAGAGTTCTTTTATCAGATGCGCGCTGGCATGCCGTTTTCCCCCTGAGCGAGGAGTTGCGACGTTCATAATTTCTGTTTTAATGGTGTGTTCATCGGAGAAACGGAACATGCTTTAAAAAAGAAAAATCGTGTTCATCGACGCTCCAAAACAGTACTAATTTTTGTTTTGGACTAGTTTTTTGCGTTTCGAAGCAATTTTCGGTTTGTCCGATGACCACGCCATTATTTTTTTTATTCACGGCGAATCCACGCAGTGGAGCGGAGTGTAAAACTTTCGAAAATAGCCATAGAGCGCGCTTGCTGCTTTTTCCCGCCAAATTTTTTCACCCGTTCTGTCGTTCTCAGGCACTGACGGCGCGCGCGTGTTTGTTGCCAAAAGGGCGCATGCGCGCCGCCTGCTGCGCGCACGCGCGGGGTGTCTTTTTTGCTTTTTAATTAATTGAAAAGTTATAAATTTAATATTTTCATGTCTGTTCATCTCTTATCATTGCTCTGCACCAGTTTATAATTATTAGATTGCACAAAAAAATTTGAAATATCAAAATTTCAATTAGCAATTTTTTTCTCATAAATTTGTTCGAAAGTGCTCGGAACAACTTTAAAACGTGAGCAGGGGCACTGGGTAGTATCACAAAAATATGAAAAAAATTTTCCAAAACCGTATTTCAGTGGAAAAGGCGAAAAAAGAATCAGTACCCCCGCGCGTGCGCGCACCAGCGCCTGAGTTATTGGTCAACTTGGAGGTTTTTTTCGTTCCTCTATTTCAGTAAATTCCTCTATCTCAGCAAAGTTTCGTTAAATTAGTTCATAGGACGCGTGTTTCAGAAGATATAAGACTCAATTTATTGAAAAAAATTTGAATTTCTAAACTTTTTTTAAAATTTCTTTTTGTGAAGATGATGTTATATGTTGACAAAAAAACGCAAATCTAATGTTTTTAATATGCGTTCTATGAAAAAAAAATGCTGTGAAAAAAATTTTTTTCACCTTGCGCGCGGTTGTTTTTTTCAAAAACAATTTTTGTCAAAATTGTTGTAAATGCAGTTTTTCCTCGTGCAAAACCGTCTCAATTACTTTTTTTCTGATTTTTATTTGATATTTGATATCTGATACTTCTTTTCATCTTTTTTTCATTGCTTTTTAGCAGCAATGAAAAAAATTTTTAAAATGTTTAAAAATTTATTTTTATTTAAAATTTGATTTCTTAACATTTTTTTCGTTTTGATAATGAAGATGAATGAGCAAATATTAACTGTTTCTCTGTTCTAGCTTCAAAAAAAGTTTTTTCTTCGTTCAAGTTCAAGTTTTTTTTAATTGTGTTAAAAAATCGTTTTCTTCTTCAACTCTTTGCTGTTCGACGTATTCCATCGTCCCTCCTTCTTAAAACGACTTATTTTAGGAGATAATTTTTGCATATCATTAGTAAATTTTTTTAAATTTTCCGTAATAGTTTTGGTAGCAATCGGCGTAATGTTCAGATTTCATAATAATAAATGTAATGTTAGTCGATGTTAACTTTTTTCCGTGTGAACCTTTTTCTATCGCTCTATAAAAGTTTTTTAGGAAGAAAGTGCTGAAGAAAAAGGAAAAAGACGACCACGAGAGAAGAACACAGCGCCACTAAGAATAACTGCCGAGATAAACGCGAGACGCTGGCGGTACATTGACGAGCTCGCAAACATCTCGCATTTTTTCTCGCGCCAGTCTCGCATTTTTCTGGGCGCGAGCTCGCACTTTTCTTGGCGCGAGCTCGCATTTCTCTCGCATTTTGAAAATTTCCGAAATGCAAGATAAATGCGAGGTCGCGCCGAGAAGAATGCGAGCTCGCGCCCAGAAAAATGCGAGATCGCGCCTAGAAAAAAGCGACATGTTTGCGAGTTCGTCAATGTACCGCCACCGACCTCGCGTTTATCTCGTCAGTTATTCTTAGTGGCCTGGAAGTATGGAAACGAAGGACGTTTCGACGATCACGATGAGTTTTTTTTTAACCGCTTTAGTCTTTTATTTGATTATCACTTCTTTGATTTCATCCGCATAAAAGTGCAAAAAGAAAAAAAAAAATTTGTTGAGCTGGGAGCAACAGTTGATAAATTTTATCAAAACTCCAAATACGAATCTATAATCCAAGTAAAATATTTTTGTGTAAGCTCATAACTTTTTCAGTATTTTACGCGATTTTTGTTGCTCTTCTTGTTCGCTTTCTTCTCCATGTTGTAAATAAACCGACTCGTAACAATCTTCATAATTTTTTTGATAACTCTACCTCATAATCAAAAAGAATCATGCGATTTACCGCGAAGTTTCTTAAATATTTAAGTGATTCATTTCTTCCGTACATTTCAACTTTTTCATTTTCGCTCGAAGCTCTTCCATTTGTTCTTTTAAAAACATCATCACTTATTTATTTCGGAAAATATTCGCTAAGATAAAAAGTCGAAAAATGCAATATGTTTGAAAAGACGTAAAAATCAAAATAAAAACTCTTCACGATTTCAACTCCGCGCTCGTGTAATGTTATTATTAGTCTCACCACGAAAGTTTTACTTCACTTGGCGTCTCTCCAAAACCACGCTTTTTGCTTTTTTGCGTTTTTTTTTCCGTTCTTCAGAATGGCTTGGTGCGAAGCACCGTTCACAGATTCCGCAGAGCCCTAGGCTGACGGTGAGGCAGGGTTGTGACGTGATCACTGGATAAACATAACCACAGTGTTCCAAAAGAGACGGCGGCAAGCGAAAAAAAAGGTCGTCGCAATGGGGCGAAAACGCGAGTTTTTTCTAACGCAACGCGGTGCGGCGCGTGTCACCCCCACAAATTTTCATTCACTTTTAATACGGTTTTTCCCTTTTTCTTGCGTATTTTACCATTCTTTCGTATTTTTTCACGTTGTATGTGTTCTTAAAACGTGTTTATCGCGTTTTCCAGAGATTTGAAGTGATTTTCGATTGTTCTCGTCACAGAAATTCGCATTAAAATGACATTTTTTTGATGACAACTTATTTCGCATAAGATATTTCGTTTGTTTTTTTGTTTTAGAGTTTTTCAAATGGACTTTCTTAAGAGAAACGCTGTGAGATTTTTTTCTCAAAAATTTTTTTCGAGGCAGTATTCGACGAATTTATTCTTGAAAATGTAATTTTTGGGTGACAACTTTATTCGCACAAGCTATTATGTATCTGTTTTTTTGTTTTAAAACGTTCAAATGGTATTTTTTAAGAGAAGTGCTTTGAGCTTTTTCCTTTGGAAGTTCGATTTGACGAGTTTTCCTAAAAAACGACATTTTGGGAGATATTTTGATTTGCAAAAACTTTTTCGTCTCTTTTTTCATTTAAATTTGTTCGTTATCAATCAATCAAATCAAATCATTTATTTTGTTGGTTTAGTCATAGATGTATCGACTAGGCGGTGAACAAGAACTTTGAAAGCTATAACGAACAACCGCCTTTGGCGAGCTAGAAGTCCAAACGTGTAGTCGAAAGAGTTGAAAGCATGGTCTTACGGTCCTTCGCCTCGTCCTTCTGCGCGTAGTCCATCCAGTTGCGCCTTGACGAGCTCAGAATGTAGTGGATGGTGTAGCTGGAGCCCGGAGACCGTGCTCTAGGTGGAAGCCTCAGAATGAGAGCACCACTTCGAGTGAAGATTTTACACGGAAATTTAATACACATCAAAAATTATAATTTAATACACATCAAAAATCTTTGAAAACTTGCGAGAACCTAGGAAAAACATCATTTAATGGTCTTTTTCCAACCACTAAATCCACAAACTTGACTCTCATTCCCGCGCCCCTATTGCAATAAACCGTGCCGCTGTTGCAGTCAGCCACGCCTACTCCACGCCTACTGACCACAGCTGCCGCTCGTTTGGGAACACTGTGATAACATGTCTCGAAACGCAAAAGCGTGATCATCGGTTCACGAAAGTTTCTTCAAAACAGTACTAATTTTTGTTTCGGAACAATTTCCGTTTTGTCAGATGAATATGGTGACAATTACCTGTGTCTCAATATATTTCCATTAGCGGATTTTCAAAGTATATATATGCGCAAAAACGCTACTTTGTGTTTAAAAAAATTATTTATTTGAAAAAAGGTTTGAAAAACATTAGGAAGAGTTTCCGATGCCATCTTTTAGGCCTTCTTCGGTTTTTTGTCCTTGGAATCCTTCTCATTCGAGTCTTTTTCCTTTTTTTCTTTGGACGTTTTCGGAGCGGGCAGGATTTTTGCTTTCGGGAGCTTCTCATTTGGATGTGGAGAGTTATGAACGAGGGCCATTAGATCACCCAATTCTGTGGAACGATCGTGCGAACCTAAAAAAAAATCTCATTCATTTGAGCTTGAAAATCATTGAGTGTGTGCCCTACGATATGTAGGAGAGTGGAAGTACAAACGGAATGAATGAACTTACTGAAAACTCTCTTACAAGCGTCACCGAAAGACTCCCCTGGCAGAACCGCTTGTTCGACGGGGACGAACGCTGAAAAAATTAGAAGTTTATCACGGGTTTTTTTTTTTTGATTCTCAAATTGCTTCAGCCATACTCTAATCCATCTTATGCGCGTCTATATCATTACAAACAATTAAATTCCCCATTCACCTGTGCTACACTGTGTCATAACTTACAATGCTTTCTTTTTCTATTTACTTTTTTTACCTTTGTGCAATCCTCACCTCTTATTCTTTCATTACTGGCTCAGAGGCTCGTGAGGGCCTCAAGTGCCTTTTATTTATTTATTTCAGGCTTAATGCCAAATTTTTTTCTCTTTTTTTCTGTACATGTTATTTTGTTCTGCCTGTAAATAAATAATATTATTATCATTATTAAATTGGAATTTTCATTTTTATTATTTTTTTTTTCTCGACTTTTTAATACTCGTCGAAAAGTGTCAAGAAAGAGAAGAGACGAACTTTTGTACCAATAAAAATAGTTTAGCCCTTCGGCGTGCAAGAGATTCGCCATCTCTTCGTGTTGAGCCTCCAACAACTCCAGAAGCCGCTTCTCGTTTGCTTTTGAAGAGGAAGCGCGCAACCTTTTGAGTTCATCGTAGGCCACTGAAAATGACTCGTCTGAACTGAAAGATTCACGCCGATTTGAACCGTCGTTTTGCTGGCCTAAGCAAATTGGAAGCCGCCAAATTATTTCTTAGTCATTCTGCTCAAGCTGTTTTTCAGTTTCACTCGAAATGAAAATGAACAAGTTTGATTTAATTTGAACGAATATTTTGAAAAAAAAAAATTCTCTCGGGTCGTCGACATCGAAAAAGCGAACTACAATGAAAATGCGCCTAGTTGATTTCTGGTAAGCTTCAGAGCTAACGATAAAAACTTTGCAAAAGGTCTTTTCGTAACATAAAAAGTTTAAAAATACGCACAGAAAGTTTTTTGAACAAAATGAGTGAATGATATTTATTTTTTTAACTCGATGCATTTTTCTAATTTTTTGTTACTTGTGGTTACCGTAGAAACTCGTTGCGGTCGCGGTGCGGCTTTTGGCACAATGTACCAATTTCTTTGATTAATTTTTCCCTTTTTCACAGTTTCCTGATCACAATTTTTTCTTTTCTGTTATTAGCATTTAAGTTTCAATACTGCTCTTTTTCACGATTTTTTCATTGCATTTAAAGCGACTGAAAACTATGAAATTATGAAACTTTTTCGTGAAAACTCACATGAAGGTTGTTGAGGGCGACATTTGCATACTGGCCAGTTAATCGGGGAAGAGAAACCGGGATAGCTTGCGTTCATGACGTCATAGACGCCGTTGTATCTCGCATTTTGTATCATTTTTATCTCCGCATGGTTGGCGTTTAAATTGATGATCTCCAAAGCTTAAATCACAATAACAAATATTTTTTTTTCTCTCACAGCTTTCTATATACCTTTTGCGTGAATGTCGAAATAATCTCTAAGCTCTTGCATTACCAGAGTAAAAACTGTAAACGTATCCCCTGAAAACTTTCTCCTTTACAACTGAGGTACCATAACGTTTTTTTTTGGGTGCGAATTTCGAATAAGTATGAGATAGTGATCAGAGTACGATGAGACTATTGGACCTAGTGGATTTTTATTAGGTTTTTATTATCGTAAATTGTGCTTTGGTCAGCGCTTGAGGAAAAAGTATGACTGCTCGAAAAAAACTTCCGCTCCAACTAAATTATAAACTTTTTCCGTCCCGAACCGCCTGCTCTTTCTTTCAAAATTTTCAACACCTACGAGACCTAGCTCAGAATATTTTTTCTTGTGAGATGCTCTTTGTAATCTTTTGATTTTTGTTCGGATCGCCTCTTTTCTCCGCCTCAGCTTCCACGAGCAATTCCTGACACCCTAATTTTTTTTTAAGAAACCGTTTTTGGTCTGGGTTCAGATTTCGGCGGAACTGAATCTTGAAATTGCGGATTTCGGAAGCCCTGACAACATCCTCAATAAAAAAAATAAGCGCGATTGTAAAAATGAAATTTATATATTTTCTCTTTTCAAATGATGTTTTCCGACTGTGACTTTTCGAGGCGGTCCGAATGAAAAAAAATTGATCGGACGGTAAAAAAATATTGAATCGAAGAAAAAACGCAAAATCTACAATTCAAGCGTGTTCTCAAGTTTTTATTACCATACCTTAAAACGATATTTTTAGTAAACGCGTTTGATTTAAATTTTTATTATGTATCTTAAAAAAATTTTTAGACCTGTGAGTTATCATTATTATAGGAAAAAAAGAAAATAACCCACTCAAAAACTTTGGATTTCGTCTTGAACGTCTCGTAGTTCGTTTGAACTGGGCTCGTGAGAGACAGCGGTTGACACTCCTCGAGAAGGATCTTCTCTTGTGGCATTATGAAAATTTTTTTCGGCTCATCTGACTTCAAGACCCTCCTCACGATCGTGTCCGCTGTTTTGTGAACAACAGGCTCATTCCCTTGTTTTACTTCTTCTTTTTTCTGGTCGTCTTTCTTCGGTTGCCCTTTTTTCGGGTCTTCTGTCTTCGGCACTCCATTTTTCAGCTCTTGAGCCTTTGTGTCTTCCTTTTTGTCCGTTCCGTCGACGCTGGTGGTTGCTTTGGAAGCCGGATCACCTCCACCTTTTTGCCTTCTTTTCATCAATACATTCTTCGGGAGACCTTTTGGCAGCTTATGTTTCGACTTCATCTCGACAATCGGCTGTTCGGGTAGTTTGGCAAATTTCATTTTTTCCTGCTCTCCTAGTCGTAGATCCGACCAAATTCTAATCCCCTTAGGCGGCTCAAACTCCCTGCCAGCGATGTGTGCCTTTTTGACCGTTTCAAATTTCGAAGCTGCTTCGATAAACTCCTCCGTTTTTTCTTGTTTATCCGAAAGCCGGAATTCTTGGGTCCAGTGTGATGTTGCCTTCCAAAGGAGATCCGTTTTTCGGGTCTAGAGGCTGGTTCTTTTGGAATTTATGCTTTCGTACGTTGGCCTGCGCGTGGTATTTATCCGTAATTGCCTCTAGAAAAAAAATGATGATGAGATGGCACTGATCATGTTGTAGGCTCGTTTTTGCCGCTCTGTTTGGACTCTGTCTTGGTCAGGTTTCCTGTTAATGGTGTTCTGGTGTCTAATTTGTTTTGTTAAACGCTTTTAACTAGAATTTCGTTCTTCAAATAATCATGAGGACATGCTGAAAAATTCGAACTCACGCCAAAAAAAAACCATAATCTAATTCAAATACCGTACACCGGCGCTACAAGTAATCAAAAGTGAATTTTTGAATCGTTCGGCTGAGATTTAACTTGAAAACTGCAGACTTCTTGGACTGGCCAAGGGATGAGGACAAACCCAAAAAGGCTCCTTAGAGTTGTTAATAGAGTCAAAAAAAAACTATGTCGCTCAAACTTGTAAAAATTTTTTCAAAGAGACTCAGAAAGGTTAACTGGCTGGGTTCCCTATTTGTTTCATTCCTAAGTGACTATTATCTTCAAAGACCTCCGTAAGAAATCTTGAGAAAATGTCCAAAAAAAAAATTCAAAAATTCTCTCTATGCGAAGTTTCTGATAAGAACAGTCGAATTCTTGATAAAAAGGTATTTTCACTTCGCAGCTAAGAGCTGATAAATATTTTTTCGTTGTAAAGCAAGGCTTGGGCATTTTATGATTTTCTAAAGAAAGCGCTAAGAGCTCAAACCGGGAAAGCTTTTTTGTTTCTGATTTAGAACGGATCGAGATCTTTTCTCATAAACTAAGAAGTATTGTAAGTTAAGCCTGTTAAGGTATTTGTTTCATTCATAAAATTGTGATTTTTTTTTTCCCAGAAAACTTTGAACTGCAAACTAAAATTTTTATATTTTTTGGTCGAAACATGGAACGTTTTCCGACTTTAAACCAAACTTACTCAATGGGGCACTCTTTTTGTGAAGACCATCAAGCATATAGCCATGAACTACAAAAATTCTGATCAAAAAGCGATGCGAATCGGGAAACTAACGCATCGAGTTATCTTTGCCGGATTGGAGAAATATCATCATGTTCATTAGTTGCGTTACATGTGATACTGAAAAAATATTATAGGCTGACGTATCATGTTCACAAGGTTTGAGCGAAGTTTGAAAACTCTTTTCAAAATGTGTTCTCTGGAAGTTGCCAATTTTTTTTTTCTCAAAAATAGCAATACTGCGGCGAGAGTCATGCATACCGCGGTTTATCTCGCATCCAGTTACAAAAATAAACTTTCTGGGAAAATGTTTAGTGGCCACTATAGGGTTTTGACGTTTTAGTGGCAACTACAGAGGTGATCTACTCGCGATTGCAAATTTTTTAAGAAAAATAAAAGGCGATTTTCAATTTTCCGAGGTTTTTACCGTGGAGCGCATTCCGACAACTGGCTTGGCACACGTTTGTTTTTGATTCGCGATGCTCATTTCTCTTTAACTTTTTGCAGATCCATTATCAATTTCTCACGCTTTTTTTGCAGGTTTCTTTTTCTTTTTGTTGAATAAACTAAGTTATATACTGTATACGGCAAGAGCGGCATCCTCGTCCTTCCTGAAGAAGTAGAGCCTTGTGGCTACGGTGATCGCGACGGCCGACGTGATCAAAAGCAACGCAATAGCTATTGTTCCAGCATACAGCAGTCCGGCTGCAGTTCGGTGTGTTATTCAAAATACGGAAAATCATTGAAATTACTGTAGCTAGGGCATTCCTTCTCTTCGTCCTTGTTTTGAGCCGAGGCTGACGCTGAGGCGGCAGAAGAAACGTTGTGGACGCATGCGTGAGGAAGTCCTAAGGTGTTGTTCGATGTCACTGAAGAGCTGATAATCGTGGTCGTCGTTGTATCGACTACGGCTGTTGTCGTTAGTTTTTCACATTCGAGGAGAGTCTGGAAAAGAAAAACTTTGAATGTTTTCAAAAAATGCAAGACAGTTTTCTCGTTATTTGGTTGATAGTGAGCTCAAAGAACGGGTTTATAACTACTTTTAAGAGGTCGTTTAAATAAGCGCCCGACTAAAGAACGACGACCGCATCGGAGCAAAGAAATCAAGTATTTACGCGACAAAAATACAAAACCGAAACTTCGAGCCACTCTACGTGCGGCTAAGGCGTTTTCTTGTGTTTTTTATGCCGTGTTCAAAGTGATTTCCGCGAAATGCAAAATTGCAAAACTCCCTAAAATTTAATTATATCTTTCTTTTTCTGATGGCTATTTTGCATTTCGCGGAATCACTTTGAACACGGCAATAATTTTCAGTTTGTTCTAGCTCGAAACAAAATACAAACAAAATTCACTTGATTCGCCACCGTCTCGAGAATATTTCTCACTTCGGCCGTTACCCCTTCGAGACGCAGCAGATCTCTTTTTTCACAATAGGTAGAGATATCCTTCACGCTTATTTTTTGTAATTGATTGAAGCAGTTGCCGGCAACCAACTTTGGATTCTTTAGAAACAACGCCGGACCTGCAAAACTAACCCATAAAATGCCGAATTTTTCATCATACAAGTTTTTTACAAAAGAATGTGTGAATAATCTGGAAAATTGGCTATGGGAGGAAAAAAATTGAAAAAAAGCAAAAAAAGAAAAAAAGTCTGATCAGTTTATATTCAAACGAGTTTTTTTACAAATAATCTTTCAATATTTGAGTTTTATAAGTTTTTTTTACGTCTCTCCTCAAATTTCAGATCAAAATTTCAGAAAGATCTCGAAATGAGATTTTTTTTTATCTAACTGTAACCGTACCTGGACCTTCGTGAGATATTTCTTTCAAATTGCTGATTATAAGTGGTGGATCCGCGTTGCCGTGTACGATTATTGCGCCGGTTTTAGTCGCTCTTGATAAAAAAGACCGAACTGCGGTGGATGTCGAAGCGGGGTTTTCCATGGTTATAACGCTTTCCGTGCACTTGATCGTATCAACCGAGCATTCAGGCGGAATCGCATCGCCAGACGGATACGAAAACATAGCTCTCGTGCAGCATTTATCTAAAAATACAGGTCAGATTATTCTGCCACTGAAAACCCTTCAAAAATTGTCTCAGTTGATTAAAATCAAACATACCTATGGCAAAGGTCGTGGGCAACGTCCAGAGAATAATGTGGAACATGACGACCAGCTGTCTTTTGAGACGTGCTTTGGAAAAGCTCACTACTGGAAAAGCGAATTTCGATCAATCAATACAAGCGAAATTTGAACTTGACTCATATAATCGATTAAAATCTAAGTAAAAATTTCTTATGAAAGCAGTAAATTCAGTTTTCTACCCGAAGAAAGAGAAAAAACGAACTAGCGTTCAAATCAATAGATGGCCCGAAAAAATATTGCGAGAAGCGGTAATAAATCAAAATGATCCAACCAATAAACTTTCAAAAAGCGCTCCAAAGTCGAGTATTCGCGTTTGAAGCTTAGTTAAAGAAATTTAAGATAACGCGGCGATCTGGATCGAAAAACTAACTTGAGAATACTTAGCAGCCCTAGAGAGAATCTTTGGATTTGATTCGCCAGTCAAATTAACTTTCAATTTGACTTAAAAGTTCAGTTTTTTTTTTACCAGAGACCGTTTGAAAGCCCCGGTTGGACTTTTGAAGAAAATTTGCTGAGTTGTACTTTAAGTCTTCCTGATCCCAAAACAAGAGAAATATTTCTCGCAATGAATATTTTCTCGACTTATTGTAGGAATCCACAGCTTATTACAGCTATTTTCTCTCATGAAACAATGGACGAAGTCCTGCAGCCGGCCAAAAGGCTTTTAACAGGGTTTTACAGACTCTCGTGAAGTTTCTCGCTCTGCTCTAATAATCATTATACTTATGTACTTTCTGATCATGGTATGAAAAAATATTGAAAAACCTTCAGTTATTCGAAGCTCCTAACTCGTAAGCTTTGCAGACAACTTGATTAACCCAAAAATGTCGTATTTTTCAAAATCCTGACAGGAAGGTCATCTTACTTTGCAGTTGGAAATTTCTTGAAAATTGACCAGAAAAACTTCTTGATGTACCAGATGAAGGTCCTGAAAGTCTCAACCTGCAAAACTCCATAGTTTTCAAGTAACAAAGGCCCAAAGTTTCAAAATAGCCCGTTATATGGGTTTCGAGGGTTTTATTTGACTCTTTTCTGATAAAACGAGGGAGTTATGCAGGTTAAAGACTTTTAGAATTTTTTTTCTGGTATATCGAAGAGCGTTCCGGCCGATTTTCAAGAAATTCCCAA
Source organism: Caenorhabditis auriculariae (assembly GCA_904845305.1). Lineage (NCBI taxonomy): Eukaryota > Metazoa > Nematoda > Chromadorea > Rhabditida > Rhabditidae > Caenorhabditis > Caenorhabditis auriculariae. The sequence goes on from CAJGYM010000131.1 coordinate 18,284, forward strand.
CAGAAAAGTAAAATGACCTCCCTTTTAAGATAAAATTCTGACGGGTGCTAGGTTTTGTGTTTGGACATCTTTTTCTTAGCGTTGCTCATGTACCAACCGTCCTATCTTCTGTTTCGGCAAGCATTTATCCTACACAGATCACCGCTAAGGAGATCGCGCCTCAAGGTTATTCTCAGTCTTTGAAATTGGTCACTTCCAAATCGTTGGATCGAACCCTAGACTCGGCGTCAGCGAAGATAATCGATTTGAAGAATCTAAAACATGCCGTCGTGAGAGATTTCGTCACGACGCATGAAGGGATACATACAATCACGGAGTCGCAAAACGTCAACATCGACGCGGTCAAACAAGGACTCAATCTCCTAGTTCACGGAAAAGTTTCGGACGACGACTCCTGCTTCGCCAACAGGATCTATGACGTCGAAACCATTTTCGCTTGTTAAATGAATCTCGCATCCTTCTCGAGCTTTGGATATCGTATCAAAATCAACAGGACATGGGGATAAGCCTAATGGAAGGCTTAAAACCCTCCCTCTATTTCAAGCTTCCGAAGCATTTCAATTCGAAAACCAGATCTATTGCGAGAAATGTTTTCCTTGTTTTGGAATCAGGAGGTCTTCAGCAAAGCTTCATCAAAAGAACAACCGGCGGCTTAAAACCGCTCTCTAGTTAGACGATCAGTTCTTCGAGACAAACGGAGTAGTCAGCCTCTTCGAGGGATCACTAAAGCTCCGTTTGAATGATCTCTTGGATTTCTTCAGTGATCCCTTAAGAAGTACTCTGTCCTTCGCCGCGATAACAGATCACTAACTGGTTAGGCAGAGGTTAAAAGAGAGATGAGTCGACAAAATTACCCATTCCAGCTAGTCGGCGAAGCTCCTTGACACACAATGACGGTTTCTCGGCGGAGAAAGTCACGTTAATTTTATCGTTTTCACGAATTCGCATCATATTTAGCAATTCCAGAGCGGTCTTTATAGAGTTTAAGGGAAAAGCAGTCCCTATATGGGTAAAATCAAGGTTGTCCCTATAAGGGTTTAGAGTCTAACCCCTTAGCCTCAACCTCAAGTGGACCCTATAGAGGTCTCTCAACTTCATTCAAAAAACGCTTATATTTATTTAGTTTTTCGCATGGAGTACATAAAAATTATCGATTAGTATTTTCACTAACTAAAACCCCAATAGGGACCACTTTTGCAAGCTTTAGGGGCCCCTATAGGGGACGGTAAAGTTGTCACAACTTCCAAAAAAAAAAACGAATTCGTCGCAAAGATGCTTTTAAAAAAAATTTTGCTTTAATGATATTTCTCCCCGTTTTCAATGTGAAACTCACAATCTATGTGTAAAATAAGGTTTTGGGCAACCCTCTTCCACCCATTCAAAATCACCAGATGGGGAGTCTCTGAGGGATACCTATAGGGGTTTGTTGTTTTAGGGAACCCGAGAAGGGTCAACATTTTAGGGGCCCCTATAGGGGTTTAGGGCCTGGCCCCTAAGCCCCTAAAGCTTTATGGGTCTCTATAGTGTTCCCCAATTTTTATTTTCAGATTTCTATAATATGAGTGTAAATCGAGTTATCTCGTCGATTACGAGAAATTAGACAAATTCGAAGAAAAACATAATTAGAACATTCAAAAACAATTTTATTTTCAAAAATTAAGTGCAAATGACAGCAAGTCTTGAAAAGATGGCCTAGTTCAAGAAGTCCGTCTCGAAAAAGAAAAAAGTCTTTTTTTCTGTAGTTTTTATCTATTATGCCGTGTTGAATTTGATTCCGCGAAATGCAAAATACCCGTTAGAGAAAGGAAAAGACCACTAAATTTTGGAGAGTCAGAGATCATTTTGCATTACGCGGAATCAAATTGAGCACTCTGGCATGCTGAGCAGGTGTCTCAACGGGTGTACCCGTATTAAACCCGTGTTTCTGAGGTTATTTTAGTCTCAGTTGGGCTAAAACGGGGGAAAAACGGGTGTAAGAAAAATAGGTAACCCAGCTGGGCTAAAGTGGGGTCTCAGTTGGGCTAAAAAGTGCCAAAAGTTCTATCAGCTGGGCTTATACGGGTTTAATACGGGGGCACCCGCGGAGACCCCGTGTTAGCACGGCGGGGTTACCCTGCTCAGCATGCGAGCTGCATTTAGGTCGAAAATAGCGATTTCATTTTGTTAAATAGAACAAAAATAGGTCAAAAACCGTCTAGTATGACCAGCGGAGACGGCGCAATGCAAACCGGCCGGGTCCCTGTAAGTCTGAACTGGTGTGGTGTAGAAAGACAGTTGAAACTTCGGAGAGATCTGAGTTAGTTTTGAATTTCGCAAGGTATAATTTATAAAAAAAATACTTTTCACAGGGCATCGCTCATTCCTATTTCGTCTCTTTAATTTCACTCATTTTGGCAAGGCATCGTAATTTCTCATGTAGCGCGCGCGCCACGACTTCTGTCGTCATGGCAACGATATTGCTTGGAAGCGTGAATCTCTCGAAATTACGAAAAATTGATGTTTCTTCGCTTTCTATTAATTTCTTCATTGCTCTTCACGTTGACTGATGCTCAGTTTCGGTCCACACAGAACCTGCCGTTCTCCACACCGTTCAACTGTACTGCGGGATATTATTATAATTTGTTCGAGTACACGTAGGTTTTTGGAAGATTTCTGCGTTTATTTCATCGAACCGAAACGTTTGAATAGAACTTTGAACGGGCTTGAGATTTTCTTATATGCTTTCCGTAGCATGACAAACATCATTTAGGTGTGCGACCTGCGCAAATGGAACAGTTTCCAGTGATTCGAGACTTTTTTGCGAGTGTCCCCGAGACCAAATCATAGTCTCCAGCCTTGGCCAGGTTCATCGCTGCGATTCCTGTCTCCCTGGTCTTTTTCAAATCAAAAAAATCGTTGATGTATTCATTTCAGGCCAAAAACCGTCACCGGATCAACGCGTTTGCCTTTCTTGTGGCATCGATTCAGGCTGTGAATGTTCTGTAAATCAAATTTATTTACCAATTTCGAAACAGACTTCAAATGAGAGCTTTTGTATGACTTGTACAGATGGTAAAGAAACATGGAATCAAATAAATAAAATTGAGGGGATTTCAGGGACAACACCGGATCCTGACAAAAACTCTTGTATAGACTGCAATTCGACTTGTTCTTGCTCGGTTGGTACAATTTGAAAGAAAAAAACAATATAAAGTCGGAAAGACCCTTTACGGGCCCTTTGAGGGTTCATTCTTGGTGAAAAAAGGTGTCCAATAATTGTTCCTAAACGGGATGCAACGGTTTCCTTTTTGCTGCCCATTCCCGTCCTTTATCCACCTTTTTGGACCCTTTTGAAAAATAGAGAATTTTTCAAATTGAAAATAATCTTTACCATTGACTGTGTATGAACCAAAATGTTCTACAGTAATATACTCAATGTTCCCCGACTTGAAAGGCGAGGGAGGCGGGGCAGGGGGCGGGACGAGTATCGTGTGGGTTCGCGGTTGTTGGCACGCGTACAATTCGACCGCCAGCGACTATTTGGAGAGCTCGTTTATCGCTCTTTTCATTTGTTTTTTATTTCTTTATTGGTTTGTGAAATGTGTGCATTAAAAAATAGTAGAACATATAAAAAAAGAGCGGCGACCGAGCTTTTTGAATATTCGGTGAATTGAACTTGCGCCAAGAACCGCGTACGCACACGCTACGCGTCCCGCCACCTGCCCCGCCTCCCTCGCCTTTCAAGTCGGGAGACATTGACTATAAAATCGGAAATCAGCAATGATCGAGCCTTTCAGCACCTTTTTTGCACCCTCAATCTTTCTTTACCCTTTTTCACCCTTTTTTGAGGCTTTTTCGCCCACCACGAAAGAAAGGCCCGAACCCTTTTAGTGGCCATTTTGCAGCCACCCCCTTTTCGCACCCGGTTTTCGCACTTCCCACTTTGGCAGTGATAGTTTAGAATCGAATATTCATTTAGAACTCGAAATGCCGTTCACCTGACATTCTAAAAACCACTATCCGATTACAAAATGGGGACGAAATGCGGTCGAAACTTTCCGATGACCTTCTACCTTTAGCTTTTCAACAATGTTCTCAAGGAAATATCAAACAATGCCAGGTAATCCCAAAAAAAAGTAATTTCAAGAATTATTCAAATTTTTCGTAGATTTTGATAAATCTTTGCGTCTTGCAACATTATGAACGGGAGACGAACAACGCTTGCGGATTGTTTGATGAAGCTCGTCGGTCTTTTAATCCTTGGTGAGTTCGAAAATTAAAAGTTTTTTAGAATTTCGTGAACCCTATATTGCTCACTGTGCTCTGAATTTATCAATGTACTTTTCTGGTCGTAGTGTAGAAAATAAGAGAAAAAAATCCAAGGTTATTCAAAGGTCCCAACTCTTAAGTTTTTGCAAAGAACTTGATTCGCTGAAAAATATATTATTTATTGAAATCCTGGCAGGGGAGGTCAATTTACCTATCGGTTCGGAGATTTCTACGTATTTGCTCAAATATCGAAAATCCTCATCTAGACAGTCAGAGAGTGTTTGAGCAAATTCGTAGAAATTTCCAAACAGCAAAGTAAAATGACCTCCCTTGTGAGACGAATGTTCGAATCCTTTTCATGCTAATATTTTTGCTTTTCTAAAAAAAAACTGTCATTTTTTTGTCAGATTGCACGGCGCAGCCTAATGCAGCATTAAAAATAACTAGATTATTTATAAACTCTATTTTAATCTCTTGGAAAAGATATTGCTATTTTCAAATGCATACACAGGCAAAGTCAAGAAGGATGGGAAAAAGTTTATTTTTTGTGCCTTTTCGCGCCATTTTTTCAGCTTCTATGCATCATTTTTGCTGCCTCTCCCTTTTTCACCATTTCTTGAGCCTTTAAATTCTCAGAAAAAAAAATTGAAGGCTCAATAAAATGACTCTTTTTGCAGCCTTTCTGCGACCTTTTTCGAGTCTCTCCCTTTTAGCGGCCATTATTCACCAATCGGACTTTGCCCGAGTAAAAATTCAAAATTTAACATTTCCTTTTGTATGTTTCTAAATTTTCATCGTCATCACGTTTCGACAACATTACGAGGGATTTTTTTCAAGAAAAATCGAATTTTTTCTGTTAGATATTGATAATCTCTTTTTGTAGGCAAATCACTCTGGATCCCCTCTATTTCAATGGCGACTCCGATTCGGAACTCGGAAAAGAGGTGGCCATCACTCAACAATATATTTTCGACAACTCTGACCGCTCTGTCATTCATCTCATTTTTGCCATGTTTGGAATTTCATCAATCTTTTTTGTACTTAACTGTTTTCAAGTTACAACATGGAGGGAGATTTTGATGGATTTTTCGACGCGAAATCTTTTCCTCTGCATTTTTGTCAGAATGACGTTCAACCTGGAGCGCCGTACCGTTTCGGAAGAAGGTGAAATTTAAAAAAAAATTATTAAAAAAATGACGATTTTCCCCTTAACACACGTTCTCAGAGTTTTTCGATTTACCATTTGTACAAAAATTCTAAATTTTCTTGAGAGCTTCTCTTTCTTGAGAGCTCTTAACACCATAGATAGTAAGCAACCGCCAGAAAATTTTGAACCCGGAAACTTTCAGGCTTACTGTAGAAGAAATACCGTGAAAATCAAACTTTTTTCGTAGTGAAGTAAATTGGTCGAAACAAATTTCAATAAAAAATAAGTCCTTCTATGAACATTTTTTTAGTATTGGAACTGGTCCGAAAAAAATCTTCCGTAGGAAAAAAAAAATTGAATAATGACGATTTTCGCATTTTTTGAAAACAAGGACTTCCGTTTGAAAAGTATCCAAAATAAATTTTTAAATAAAATTTTTTTTCCGTAAATTGAAATAAAGGACTTTTTTTGAGATAATACAGCTTTTTTTCCCAATAAAATAAACTTTATAGGTACAAACGAGAGTGCTCTTTTTTTCTACTGAAACACCGATAAATCGATTTTTGGTCCGGAAAAATTCATTGAGCCTTTCGTGAAGTTTACAGATGAAGATGGCAATCAAAAGGTTAGAAAACCGTTTGATTGAAATGAATATATAATCATTCAGATGTACCCAGTTCCGGTGCTGAATTTGCAAGTCAGGTCCGGAGCGAATTCCGTGAATCGATTAGCGAAGGAGCAAAATCGCTGGATTTTAACGCGGCGCTTTTTTCTCCTCGATGATTTTTCGATAACGACGAAAAATGGAAGCGTCGTTCGTGTTGCTTCGCATGTTAAATTCCATATTTGGTTTCAGGTTGGGCATTTTTCGTGAAAAGAGTCCACACTTGCATTAAAACCTTATAATATCGCTGTCCATGCGCCTTTAAACTTGATGTCAAAGCTACGAAAAACATTGAGAAAAAAAAAACCTCCAAATCTGATAAGAAATTCAGGAGTCGTCGAGTGAATACGTTAAGAATTATGTGGACGAAACAGAACATGAAATCTTCAAAAAATAATAAAATTTTAAAGGCGCATAGCTTGAGCTTTGAGCAAGAATTGACACGAAAATCGGTCATCTTCCCAGAGCCGGCCACGAATTTAATATTTTTTGAAGACATGGAAAACTCAGTCTTTTTAAAGCAACGGATCGATTAATAATCGAAAGAATTGCGTGGACAAATTGAAAATGAAATCTTTGAAAAATGTTAAAAGTTTAAAGGCGCATAGCTTGAGCTTCAAACAAGTCCTCAACGCGAAAGTTTGCCATTTTTCCTAAGCAAGCCATGAATTCACTATTTCCTTCAAAAAACGAAAACCTTAATTCTTCAGAAAAACGGAGATGGACTCATCCATCCGCCCTATATCGAAATCGACTACAATGACAACTTTGAAAGGACCACTGTCGAATCTTCTTTCCAAGTGGTTTATGGTAGAGATCCCGGGCCTTTTGACAGGGTGAAAATTATGGTTTTTCAACAATTTTTTTTCATTTTTCGGATTTCAGGACCTCGAAATCACCATGTTCGTTATTTGTCCGATATCTGTCATTTGGGCCGCTTTGTCTGCGTATAGGTTGGTATATTATAATGATAAAAATGATTTTCGCGAATCGCACAATTTTCTCTGGCCCTCCAAAATTTGATTATCTTTTTCTCTCTCTGACGGATATTTCGAATTTCAAAAAGTCACTTTGCACGGCGTTTTTGTTAGTGGACAAAATTGCTTAACCAAAAAAACAGTGGGCGGAGCCGGAATATCCGCCGTTCCCAGGTGACGTCATGGGAACGGCACTGATTTGGGCTCTAAGAGCGTAAATAACAGAGCATATTAAAAGCGCAGGCTGCCGTATAGCCAGAGCTCTTTGAGACGAACCGAAATTTCTCTACACAAACGCAATTTTCTGCACGAAAGCGGCGCAGTGCATGCACACGACACACGATACTTCACGGAGTAAAAGTGGGCGTGGCGTCGTCGAAAAAACGCAGTGTTTGAACAAGGCATAAGAACAATAGAAAAGATGAGCTTAATTTAAAAAATGAGAATTTTATGAAGTTCGTGCAGAATTAATGTTTAAAAAACATTTGAGATTGTTTAAATTAAAAAAAATTTTCAAAGTTTCTGACACCGCTTTTTTTCACTCTTAACGATTTAGAGAATGTATGAATTTTATTTTTTTAATAATTGACTATCTAGAAGGTTTGAGTTTCTACACTCTGCTCTGGATTTCCTTTTTTTCATAAAAAGGTGAAAAAAAGTGATTTTTTTCATTTTTTTAAAGTTTTTTTGTCCAAAAATTTTTTTACTTAAAGGTAATGAAGTTTGAATTGAAAAAAATGCGGGGATAACTTTGGCTCATTTTTCACCTTATCTCTAAAAAAAAAGAACAATTTTTAGCTGGGGCCGACGGAATGGAAAAGTTTCGGCTGTCGACGCTTCTTCCGTTCTGAAGCTTGTTCTTTATGAATGTGCCCTTCTTGGCGACGTTTTCTTCATTGTCGTGGCTGTAGTCGCATGTTGGACCACGTTTTCCTACAAGTCTCAAACTTACGTCTTCTACAAACTTCTGAGCGAGAGACAGGTTTAATTTTCAGAAGGAAGGGATTTTCCTTTTTTTTTTTTGGAGCTTTTCAAAAATCAGCTCGTTGGTGTACTGAAAAAAAGGCTCTGAAAAAAGCGATTTTCAAAAATTTTGGATTTTCCGAGAATGTAGTGTTCAACTGTACAGAACGGACTATTTTTCTTGCTTCTGATGGTATTTTTGAGCTTTTCAATGTCCTTATCGGAAAACCGAGAGAATTCGTAGTTTGGACTTAGTTTTTTGGATATTCTTCTCTTTTTTTCCTCAGTTTTCAAGGTCTTCCTTATGTCAGAAAATTTCCAACCGTTATATGAAGTTATTTCCCTTTTTAGGTTAAAGGAAAGTAAATATGATCAATTTCAGGAAGAGACTATCCTAAGATACATCATCGCCGCATGTGTATTGAAATTCATCGGATTATTGCACAATAATATCTCGTTAATATTCCAAGAGACGTTTTTCATCGATTGGGAACGGCCGAATCATAAAAAGGTAAGGAAAAAAATGACCAATATATATTTTTTTAGGACACATTATCGTTTTCTCAGAAGAAAATGTAGAAAATTGGAAAAATTCAGTATTATCAATGGGGCGAATTTTCATTAGATTTTCGCGGCTTATGGAGCTGACACGATGGGAAAAACTCTAGTGGCCACTTAAGAGGTTCCTCAAGGACTACTTGGAGCGTAAACTAAAAGGCCCACTAAAACCGCCTCTAGAAAAGCCACTATTTTGCTCTTAGGGACTACTATAGTAGTTTTTAGAGGTCTAGTATAGTCGATGTGCCACAAGTTGAAATTTCATGGAACGACACTCCGCTGTTTCGATTTTGTGCGGTAGCGCGCATCTGGCGAATTTGCCAACTTCGGCCACGCTAATTTTTTTTTTTGGTTTTCATTCTAATTTCGATCGTTTTTTTTTATTGTTTTATTTCTTTAAAATGTAATATTATCGTTGAAAAGGATTGCGTTGTACAAATGTAAAAGAAAGAACACAGCAAATTTCATGATGTTTCTCGAAAAAAGCGATTAAAAAAAAGTTTGAAAAACTTCATGTATTCTTCAATCGCTTTGATATTATTTTTCTCGTTTCTCAAAAAAATTTTTCAACGACTTACCAATAGGATTTGCGGGTGAAACGCCACAATATTCTACAATAGTTTCTGTGTTTTTTTTAAAGCCATGTTTTAATGTTTTCATCGTTTTTTTTTTCTGTTTGCAGTCGTTAATTGTTTTTTTTCAGAAAGTGAGCGCCTTATAAAATGAAGACGTGTACTTCCATGAGCACATGCACCATAGTTTGAAGAAAGGTTTTCGTTCCTTTTTTTAAAATGGAGCTTTAGATAAATCGTATTGCTGAACTATGCGTCAGAAATGGGGCGTACACAGTGGGCACATGGAATAGTGGAAACGATGTGCTGAACGAAATGTCCAGAAAACTAATAATTTTTCCTTTGAACTTATGTATCTGTTTTTTTTTAAATAAAAATTCGTCAATGTAGAAACATTCAATTTTTTTAAAATCATTCACTGTGTATTTTATTTCTGATTGGGATATTTTTTACATGATTTGAAATGAAAAAAGAAATGTCGATAAAGGCTCAATGAAGGTAAAATAACGGAATATATTGAACAAAACCAAAGACCATCTCATGAAAAACTTTCAAATATTATAAACGCATTTTTTCGCTTAAAATTCGAAAATTACTCTACTTTTATTTTTATCAATGAAACAGTCTATCCTCTAGAAAAGATAATTATGATTTTGGCACGAAGAAAACTATTAAAACATAGTTGAAATAATGAAAATTTCGAATAAAACAAAAAAAATGGAAAGCGCGACCGAAATTCGCAAAGGCAAGGCGCTTTCACGGCCACGGCCACCCAACGGAGTGCCGTTCCATGAAATTTCAAGTCGTGGCACATCGACTATAATGCCACTTAGACTCCTAAAGAGGCCACTTAGTTTAAGCCACTTAAGTGGCCACTTCATCGATCTTTAGAACGTCAAAACCCTAAAGTGGCCACTGAAAATTTTCACAGCAATCCGAACTTGTTTTTTTTACTGAGGTGGTCAGATTTCTTGGGCTCAATATATTAAAAAAAAAACCAGAAAAAGTTCTTCATATTTTAGGAACAAGCCAGTGAGCGACCAACTTCTAGGGATATTTCTCGGGAAGTCAAACAAGAAGCGCCCGTTATTTGGTTGAGAAAATAAAAAAAAGTGAAATACTTGAACGGAAAATCTTCAGGAGAACCTATCTGATTGCAAACGAGTGGAACGAGCTTCAGAGATACCGAAAAACCCGTCTTCCACTGCAAATTGTCACGTTTTTGTTTCTTCACGAGTATTTTTCGCTGAAAAATTGGGCCATCGTTGAGCCGGGATTCCATAGAAGTGAGAGAGAAACTTTAGTCACCACTTTAGGGCTTGGAAGTTTTCGTGGCCACTATTAATCGCGCTGTTCTTTCTTCATTGTCCTCTCAAGTGGCCTCTTTAGAAGTCTAAGTGGTACTATGAGATGAGACCAGTAAAGGCTAGAGGCCACTTAAGGGGTCAATAGAGCATTAATTTCAAAATTATTTGAGTTAACTCGCAAAACGTGATGTTGCTTTACAAGAAAAAAATTGAGGTCATTTTTCAGATTTGGACGATAATTTCTACGATTCAACGCTGTTGACCCGTTTTGCGGTTGTGGTTTTCTTGTACCTTTCGTTGGCCTTCATTCAGTGGATCATTCAGGTGATTCATAGTTCATTCATAACATTTTCTGGGTTTTTTAAAGGAGCATGAGGGTCTCGAAACGAAGAACCTGCGCCCTTTATAACACTAGTGGAGTCAGGGCTTTTGTGAAGTTTCAAAGGCTGCTTGAGTGGAAAAAAAAACCGAAATTCGCGTTAAGATATATTTTGGCACGGTATCCATGCGCCTTTAAAGCCAAGTCTTCTAAAATGACGGATTCTTCATGAGCTTTCAGAAAATTACCAAGTTCCTATGTGCTTTCAAGTACTCTCAAGCTATTTTTTTTAAAAACAGGACCAAGGTATTTCGATTTTTCTATATGTATGGAGAATGCTTTGAAAAGTTGTCTTTTTTTAATAATTTATAAAAAAATGCGGCACTGCAACGTGTTAAAATTTAAAGGCGCATTGCCAGCGAGCTGAAGGATATCTTTAAGCGAAAACTTTTTTCCCAAGAAACATCCTGAATCGACTATGATAGTTTTACAAAAATGTCTCATTTCAGGTCTTGTTGATAGAACGAGTGATCCTCGACCCTTTCCACAACTTCATCGATCTTTGCTCTGTTTCGAATATTAGGTTCGAAGAATATTGATTTTTATGAATTTCCGCATTTTTCAGTGTTTTGTCACTGACAGAGTCTCTTCACGGCTTTTATATTCATGGAAGGTCGGTTCATGGGAAAGGCGACGCTGGGATGGCCGAGATGAACGACTTCTTGCAGCGCGAAAGGGTGATTAGACCAAAAACTAGTCTGCTAAAGTTCCTTTCAAAAAAACATGTGTTACTTGAAAGTTTGAGGAACCAAAGTAATTAGAGAAACCAGAGCTGGGTTTTGAGCCCCGTGGCTGACTGCAACAGCGGCATGGTTTTTTGCAACAGGGGCGCGAAGTTGAGAGCCTAATTTTGTGGGTTTATTGGTTGGAAAAACAGCATTAAATGATGTTTTTTTCTAGATTCTCGCAAGTTTTCGAATGTGTATCAAATGATGAAAAATCTATTTAGATGAAAAAAGAGACGAAGTTGCTTTCGAATCTCTCAAAATGTTGTTTTCGAAAAAAATTTTGTTCTAGTTTTTCGGTGAGGGAAAAGATACGCAGATAGGTTAGAGTGTTCCAAATCGCTTTTTTATTTTAATTATGACTTACGAAATAGTCGGAAAACCAAAAAAAAATGGTTTTCAGGACAGTTTATGCGGTTTTCGAGGCTTGGAGCCGTCTTCTGAGCTCCAGACTTACATCGTGAACCTCCCGCAAGCTTTCCGGCAAAAATATGACGAAATCCGACAGATGGCTAATGCACAACTGGGACCGTCGGTGACGGGGCATGACGCCGTTACCGCGAAGGTATGATACGTTTAGGAGTACTTCGTCTGTGATTGGCTGGCCACGCCTCTTTTTTGGAGTTTTGAAACTAGCTTATCGGAGGAGTTGTTGATAGTCGCTAAAGGGAGAATATAAGCTTTTTTTTCCAATTTATGTGGTGAATTTGGTGTATTTTTGGAAGGTTTCAATGTCCTTGATATATAATAGTTGGGTTTACTCAGGTTTTCCAGCGGATAGATACATTTTTCTCTTCGAAATAGTGCCTAAACTTTCAGGATTAGTTCAATTTGATGAATTTGAAATTTTCGGGCCAAGAAACTGGATTTCGAGGAAGTTATTCAGATGCACGCGACAGTGAAAGCTCATGGGGAGATGAACGAATTCCTCAAGGCTTTTATCGAACACGCGAACTCTGACTTGGGCTATGTGATTCGGGATCGAACTGTCGCTGAGGCGGTCCTCGATTTGGAGTTTAACGATACCTCAGTCACTGGGAACTTCATGAGGTGGGTTTTTTCGAAGAAAAATGAGTCATGTGTCCCTTTTAAAATTGTTTTCGGGGTTTTTATTTGCTGATCCAGGCTTCTTTGAGCACATCAGCGAGGACCTTGAGCAGTCGTTCAGAGAAAAAAGTTTCTTAGAAAAATAATAAAATGACCTTGGTGGAATTATCAGAGGAACTGGTTTAAAAATCTAGTATAATTTAATAATTTTTAGGGTTAGAAATTGTTCTACTCAAGTTTTAGGAAAAGCTCGTGATCTTTGAAGACGTCAGTAAACTCTTTAAGTGAAAAAATACTGAAAAAATGTTGAAATTTTTCTTTGAGAGAAACGATCAAATTAAGGTAGCCCAGGATCCAAACCTTGTGGATAAAAATGTTTGATATTTCAGAAAAATATCATCTTAAAGTTCTACTAAATTTCGGCTTGGTCCGTAGGAATTACAAGGTAGTTCATCAAAGAATAATCTTCACGATATAATTTTTTTGCTTTGATAGAAAAAAACTGGTTCAAGCTTCAAAGTCATGATTATTTGAATAAAATAGCTAACTATCGAAGAAATTTTATTCATGAATGAGACTTATATAGTCACTATTTCCCGACTTGAAAGGCGAAGGAGGCGGGGCATGGGGCGGGACGCGTAGCGTGTGCGTTCGCGGTTCTTGGCACGAGTTCAATTCAAGCGCCGCCGACTATTAAAAAAGCTCGGCAACCGCTCTTTTTCATTGTTTTCTACTATTTTTTGATGCTGAACATAATCGATAAATAATTGAAAAAGGAATGAAAAGAACGAAAAACGGGATTTTCAAAGAGTAGATGGCGGTTGAATTGAACACGTGGCAAGGACCGCGAACGCACACGCTACGCGTTCCGCCCCTTGCCACGCCTCCCTCCCCTTTCGAGTCGGGAAACATTGACTATAGGCGGGTTTCACTGAATAGAAGCCGATAGATCTGAATAATTATTCCAGAGACCCATCGGAAATGATGTTCTCCCGATGCTTCGTCTACGGCAACGAGTGGAAGTGGCTCTCCTTCGAATGTCTTCTAACTTGTGTCATTTTCCTGATTTCCGACTCTATCCACTTGGCCTTCTTCGTGGTTTTCCTGACTTCCTCCATTTTGAAACTGATTTTCTCAATACTAAGTACGAATCATCTCTCTCGCGTTGGACTTGTCGATAATCGGTTCTTGCTCTAAAATGTCTAAATCTCTCCTTTTTGCTCACTGTTTCTATTTCATCAACTTTATTCACTTAATGATTTTTCAATAAACAAAATATAATAAAAATAAACAGCATATGAGGAATTTTCGGCCGGTGGAGCTGGACGTCGTCTCGGACATCCAGGAAAGGTCAGACTCCACTGGGGCGATTGTTGGAACTTGTGTCGTGCTTGTCGTTGTCTCCACTTCGATTTTCTGCGATATCGCCGTCGTTTTGGTTGGTTTTCGCGATTTCGGTTTCAGTGTAGTTGGCTTGTTCGCGTTGCAGGAGGCTGAACATAGTTGGCTTTAAAAAAAATTAGGTTGCGAAAAAATTAATTGAGTTCGCGGGGCTGCGTCTCTCTGTTTTCTCACCAGCGAGGTCAGAGAAAAATGGAAATAGCACATGAAAATGAGAGAACCTTTGAGAGATAAGGAGGGTGCAGAGAAGTCCCGCCCTTTCAAGTCGCGTAAAACGGACTATATCACATTTTTCCACACGAAACCACTCGAGCCTCATTTTTTAAATATCACACGAAGTTCAAAAAAATATACTTGAATTAAAGCAGCCTTTTGTTCATAAATTTAGACCAGGCTTAACCTATGCGCCCTCAAAAAAGCAGAAAGCATCTGAGAAGCTCTTTATCCTCTCAGTTTAAATTCTAAGAATTTCCTGAAAAATTACCGCTCTCTTCAACGACGACGGTTGTATCAGTGTGCTCATTGAAATTGTGCTCCCGATCGCATTGGATTCCGGTGGAAGCCAAGTAGAGACGGCCCTTGTGATATTGGGTGATCTGGTTCGAGTTTTCAATCCAAGATACCCAGAATCAACTCACAAAACACGAATGGGAATCGCCACGAGCCGTGAAAATGAACAGATGGGTGCCGTCGCGCCAAGAAGCTAGGCATTTGTATTCTCGGGCTGAAATTTTGGGATTGAGCTTGAGGTTTGAAAGCTCAAAAAGAAAAAAATTAGAGATCAACGTTGAACTGAAGAGACGCCAGAGAAGTTCGAGTATCTTTCTTTCTCTGGCGTCTCTTCTGACCTACACACAGAACTAACCGTCATAAACAGTTCCCGAACTACAATCATAAGCCGAGATTTCCATTCTGGAAGCTTCGTCGCACTTGAAAGTGACGTTGTAGCATTCCGAAGCCGTAGTCCTCAACTCAGAAGGCGTCGAGAAGCTTCCAAAGATGCCGCAAGGATAGGCGTCGGCTTTCCGGATCACCGACGTCGTCCACGGCGACTCTTGCCATTTTTCGTCTTCTCTTAATGGACTTTGAGATTCAGGAGCCTGTTTAAAAAGACTCACAAGCACGTCGATGAGTTTGATGATTCATTTGGCGTCGTCGTCTTGAATTCGATGAGGTTCTGACTTCTGGCGTTGAACCAGAGACAGTGGTAACCCAAAGGCTCGCCGCTGAAGTTTTTTTTGAAAATAAATTGGACTCAAATCAATCAAACGTTTTCTGAAGAAAATACTAAAGCAATTTTAAGAAAATTTCGAAGGACACCAGAGTGGTCGTTATAGGGGCCAGGGAAAAAGGAGCCCTATAGGGAACAGGAAAACTCTCCATGTAGGGGTAAAGTTGAAGTGGTCCCTATAGGGGTGCAGGCCATTTTCAGGGGAATTTTTGAATAGGATGACCTGTCTGCGTCACCTTCTACCGATGAGGCCATATAAACGAAAAAATATCACGTAAAACACACCGGAGTGGTCCTTATAGGGGGTAAAGGGGAAGCAGCCCTTGTGTGAGAAGAAGTGCTCTGTTTAGGGTTGAAGTAGAAGTGTTCCCTATAGGGGTGTCAGTCATTTTCAGGTGAATATTTGAATAGTATGACCTCATCCGATGAGGCCATAGAAACAGAAAAATAGCACGTAAAAATGAGAGAATTTCAGAGGAAAAGACAGCAGAGTATTCCGATTCCTTCAAAGACACGGAACACAGGCAACAGAGTAAATTGATTCTTTAGTCTAATCTCGAAATTCGAAGCCAAAATGCTAACCATTTAGTCTCCGAATAGACCATCACTCGTTCATCAAAAGCGTGAACACAGTAGGAAATGATCGGAACTGCTCCAACTCCCGTTTGAAAGTACTGAAGCTCGTTGGCGGTCACCGACAACGTGTCGAACTCGCCACGCATCCATTTTGGGAACTGGCACGGTGAAAAGGGCTTTCCGGAGAATTCTGTAAAACTCTTGATTTTCTTTAATTTTTGAGTTTGTCGACCTGGCCTGAAACGGTAAGTCTCAAACGAATTGCTCACGGACAACTTTGAACAGGAGGAATCGTTGGCAAAGTGTACTGTCGCGGTGGCGCCATCCCGTAGTAATAACTGGAAAGTTATCAAGTTTTTCTTCTACAGGAATTTGCTAGGATGCCTAAAGGTAGGGACCGCAAAGCCACGCCCCTTTTCGCGATAGAAAAAGTGGCTTTTTTTTGGTTTTCAACTTTCTTTTTGATGTAGTTGTAAAATATGTGGAACTGGCTAATAAAATTTGACACATATGTACAGAAAAGCTTCCTCTTTCGTTTAAAAAATATTTCACGCTTTTTTGATGCGTTCTCGCGGAATGTCGTACAAAAAAACGTGAATGGAACTAAAAATTTTTGTCATTTTTTGCTTTTTTATGTGTTTTCAGATCGAACGCACTCTTTCTTTTTTTATATAATGATTTTGATTCAAGTAACGGTAATTTTAAAACAATAAAATAAAAAAATTCGTCTTTGCCAAAAAAATTTTTAGGGAGTGCCGAAAGTCATAATTCAAAAATATCGTTAATAAGCGAATATAATCGAGTTTTTTTGTTTTTTTCAAAATTTAGATCATGAGCTTACTTAAATATTTCTCTACAGCATCTTTGCTTGAAAAAAAGTTGTGTGATACACAAAAAAATGCTCTTGAAACTAGAGAAAAAAATTTAGCGGCGTTTATCACACAGAAAGCGGTCGAACGCAGGTTTTTTTCAAACGATTATATACATTTATTAGTAAAAAAATCTTTCAATTAAAAAGAATAAAATAAGAAATTCGTCTTTGCCAAAAAAATTTACGGGGCCGTTTTTAAGGCAGCGATCCTTAAACGAGGCCAAAAAGCACTAAAAAAACAGTTTTTTTCGAAAGTGAATTTTTCACGGAAAGTTTGAGTAAAGATTTGCAAACATATTCTGATAAAAAAATATCTTAATTACTTCAAGATTTTTCTTTTTTTGAAATAGGCAATCTGTGCTATTCAAACGGCTCAAGGGTATGGCGGATGGAAGCTCCCATCGCTAGACCTAACAGCTTTAGCGCAGCGCGTGCGCTGCGATTTTTTTCATTTTGAGGTCGCGAGTTCGATGCCCGCAAGCGGCAGTTTTTTTGTTTTCTGGAAAATACCGACTTTTTTTCGGCAAACTAGCTGATTAGCATCATTTTAGCACTCTATTATGATTTGTTACATCATAATAGACCAGTATCAAAACTTGTTCTAGAAGAAAAATCGAGAAAAAAATGTCAAAAAAATGGATAATACCAAAAATTTCAGTACTAAAAAAATGGTGCGCGGCGCGCCACATTTTCCGTCATAACTTTTTTTCATCCTCAATCTTTTTTTGAAAAAAACTAAACGGTTCTGAGTTTTTGAATCGAATCAGCTATCGAACCATACAAAGCTCGATGCTGAAAAAAAATTTTTGAAAATTCGTCTGCGGTCCCTACCTAAAGGAGTATAGGAAAATTCTTTTCAGTTATCTACAATAATCGGTTTGTTATAGCCTGTGAACCACGACTTTGAATTTCACCAAACGACATTCCGCTGTGCCGCTGCGCGCCTTTGCGAACCTTGGTCGCGCTTTCAATTTTTTTTTTCTTTTATCAAGGTACTCTACTTTCATGTGCTCCCACAGCAATAACAATCAATTGAAAGCGTGACCTAGATTCGAAAGACGCTTCGCGAACGCACGCAGTGGAACAGCGGAATGTCGTTCGGTGAAATTCCAAGTCGTTTCACGCAGACTCATGAAACTTCTTCCGACTTCAAAATTCAATAACTTTTCTCAGGAACCTTTTCAACAATTTTTAAGCACAGATTCTAATAGAATCTTCAGTGATCTCTAAATGAACGCTAACACCACTTGAGTGGTCACTAAATGGCTCATAACTTATTTTTTGTGAATGTTTGCTGACCCCGCAACGGTACTCCTCGTTCTCCTCGTTCTGCATGATGACGTAGCGCACGCCGCCGCCGCCGCGCTCCTCCCACGATCCCAAGCACCGCAACGACATTTCTGAACAACACACTTCTTGAAGAATGGCAAGTGGACAATGACCGGACCAAAGTCGGGGAAACTGCAGTTGCGGAATTTGACGAGCAAACGAGAGGTGACGTCACAGTTGTCGGCCTGAAAAAATCCAAAAAATGATTCGTGTGGAAGAGAATAATATTCAAAGCTTGTTAAATACTGATTTTTTATAATTTTTAGAAGGCAGAACACTTTTTTGAGATTTTTGAAAAAAAAAACCTTGACGAGCGTCATGATTTTCCCAAGGCGAGCAGCCTTTCCCAGTGTTAATTTAGGTCTACCTAAATTTCCTAAAGAACCTAGATCTTCATCAGTTTAATTTTTTGTTTTTATAAGACTGTAAAAAAAAATTAAATTCCAACTAGCGCGAGGGTCATTTCATTGCAAACGCGCGCTACTGATAACGGGAACGGCGCAACTTTTTTTCAATCGATCCAAAGTTTTTTTTCTTTTTTTTTGCCAATTTTTCTCGTTTGAGCGCGACCAGAGATATTCGATAGAGTTAGAACCTATGGAAAAGATTTTTATCGACAATATTGGCCTGAATTATCAAGTTTTAGGAGTTTATTCATGTTTTTGCTTTCCTAGATAATTTCAATCAAGTTCGAAATTAATTATTCTACGAAACTTGTTCAATGATATGATATTATTGAATCAAAAACTTGGTCCAGAGTGTTTTTTTGATGTTAAAATCTGAAAACTTTCTTTCGATAATTTTTTTCTGGCCTTTCTGTTTCGTTTTGTTTTTTTTTTCGCTTTCTTGGAAAACTTTTGAATATGGATTTTTTTTTAGAGTCTTCTTACCGTTGTGCCCTGGCCGTCTTCGCAAGTTAAATTTGTTCTTTGCATCGTATAGGAAACCGCGAAACGACCGTCGATTCCACCGCAACTTGAAGGCTCCACGTTAGTTGATCCTGTTGAAATTCATACTTTTTACCAAAAAAATAAATTTTTTTCTGATTAAAATAGATGCTTAATTTTAGTTGAAGATCTTCGGGATGAATCAAGTTTGTCAAAATATAGAAGAAACTCACGAAAAAGTAAAACTCCATCGTTTAAAGATACTAGCGATGGATCGAAACATGAACTTTTCGCTTCCTGTTCAGTTGCGTGGCAGATTTCTTCTGCAATTTATTTTTTTTTAATTGCAGATAAAACTGGAAAGTTAGAACGTTTCTTTCTGCTCAAAATTGCCAAATTATTTGATATGTCTACTGCTCGGAAGTGTGTAAATTTTTGAAAAGTCAAAAAATCACAGAAATATGAAAATTTTATGGTTTTCTCCAAGTTTTTAAAAGTTATATCTTTTTCTTGAGACGGTATTGAATTATTTTATGCCAAATATAGTCCCTTTTTGATACAGCTGAGAAGAAAAACGAGTAATTTTTTTTAAAGTTTTGATAACCGGCGTTTTCTACCGCCCACCCCCCTTGAAACTGTCAAATTTTGATTGGAAACTTTTAAAATTGAAAAAATAGCCATTAGAAACACTTTTCAGACTTTTTGTGTAAGTTACCTGACTGATGAGCCAAATGGAGTATATTTGGTGATCTCAAAATGGCTGTAACGCATCGGAAGCATATCGGTCGGCCCATTTGTCTTCAATTTTGAATCTCTCAAGAAAAATGAAATTTTCTTACTTTCTCCCCAAAACGTATGAAGTACCGTCTTTGAGATAGCAATCCCCGTAGTCGCTGATCGATGTCGGGGTTATGGAAACCTTAATTTTGTCTTTATCACTTGACAAGAGACGGCTAATGAAGAGAAAAATTAAAAAATAGCCTTGGAAAGTTTTTCCTCGCCTTTTTTTGTCAGTAGAGCCCATTCCGAGCCAGCTTTTCACGATTTTTATTTTTCTTCGAGCTAGAGAGCCCTCCCCTTCGATGCACGTTGCATGTCCTTGTACATGCGCCTTTTATATAACTAAGTTGATAAATCAAATTAAAGGCGCATGCACAGACAGAGGCCGTTAACATTGAAGGCAAGGATACTGTAGCTCGAAGGACAGCATAAATCGTGACACGAATTACCCGGAATGGGCTATGATCTTTATTTTAAAAGATGAAGTTATAAAAAAAAAAAAGAATTTCAAAAAAAAAAAACGACGGAAGGCTATGAAAAGGTCTTCCTTCCTGAAGAATGCCTATTTTTGCAAAGTTTTAAAAAAGTTTCGAGTCTGAAATCTTCTTCTTGAGCTTTAAACTTTGAACTCTTCCAATGAAAAAGTCAAACTTCATCGAAGATTGGGGAAATTTCCGATGCTCCAATTATCTGCGAAGAACTTTGTTTCTTGTAGGTCCCGTGCAGGGAACCGTCGATTCGGCAAGATGAAATGACTGAAAAAAAAATGGATTTTATCAGGGACACGCGTGGTTTTCCGATTTTGAGCAAGGATTTTGGAGTTCTCGTCCTCAAAAAAAAGCTAGAAAATATAACTCGAATATTTTTGTCCGAGATTTTCGAAGGATAAGCGTGTTTTTTTCGAAAATTGCTTACATATTTCGGAGAAAAAAAAACCCAACTAAACAGTGAATTAAAATAAGAAAAAGTCTTTCTTTCAGTTTTTATACACTTCAACTTCACACTCAGAAAAAAATCGATTTAACTTGGAAAAAAAGTTTTTTTAAAACTTTCCAGATCTTTATGAAATTTAAACGTTTATGTTTATCTATATTTTTTTGCTTCGGAATTCTATCAATAAGAATCATCTGATTCTCCCGGAATTTTTTTCGAGCTGGCTTCGATTTTTTAAATTTTTCTTCGTATCTAGTAATTTTTTTATATTGAAAAAAAGATTAAATTATCTGTTCCAGCGTATAAAGACTAATGGAAGTAATTTTTTTGGATTTTTGAGAATTTTTTTGAGAGTAGAAGACCAGAGTTTTTTTCTTATCTTTTTACTGGGTTTCCAAAATTCCTTCATTTAATGGATTTTTTAATCAAAAAAAAATTAGAAGAATTATTTTTGCCACTTTTTTTCCTGGTAGATTTAAAACTTTCTAAAAAACGTTTACCTGAAATAAAAAAAAGAAGAAAAAAAGAACAAGAATTTCATTGTAGATCATGGTCGGAATGAATGAAATCTGACTGGGTGTCGGTCCGTTTGGATGAACAAATTTTGGGCGCCTCTCAACCGATTTTCAAGCACTTTCGAGGCCCATTGTGAGGACCCCGGAAGTTGGCGGGGCGTCCGTTTTGACTTGTACATGTACAAGTTGAAGTTGAAATCGATATATTTATTATTAAAGTTGTTATTGAACACTTGAATTGGTTATTGAATGGAGGAAATGAGCTTCGGGTGAAAAAACAATAGAGGTAAATTTTAGAAAATTGGTGTTTTCTCCTAAGTTTTCCAACCTTCCTAAACCATTCGTGCATTAATCATGATCAAATACATTGGGATTTCAAAAATGAATAATTTCTAAACCAGTCGTTTTTGAACTTATTGAATAGAAGTATTTAGAGCGAAAGCTGTAATGATTTTTTTTTAAATTCACCTTTCCATGTATCTTTCCTCAATGCAAATGAACTACAACAAAAAACAAGTTTATTCGGACTTTATTAATATTATGATTATTAGTGAACAATTGAAGTAATTATAACAAAAAAAAAACGTTAAAAAGTACCCCTAATGATAATCAAAGCTCATGACATATTGTCGGATCTTCTTCTTATGTTTATAAATTTGTCGGGAAGAAATGGATCTTTTGTATCTTAGCCGAGGCACATATGGTAAAGATAGTCCTGGTTGGTAAATTAGTGGGACAGATCTTCTGATTCTCCTCTGAGATGGAAGTATCGTTGAAGCGCCGGGTAGATAATAGTTGGGCACAGTGGAAAGTCTTCTTGGGATCGGATTTGGTGCAATTTCGACATGGTCCACCTGAAAAGTTCCTTGAGGAGGTAGACATTTTGAAGAGAAATACCACAAGAATGGGAATCTTGATCTTGATCTTTCGGAACCTTCTTTGGGGCATTTTGTCGAACATGGCGTATTCCTGGAAAATTAAAGTTTGAATCATTCATAATACAAGTACATCAATACTAACATTCAAGTTCAAGACTTCCTTGAAGAGTTTTCGGATTTATCTTTTCAATTTCTTTTCTTTAAAGGGCAGGGCAGAAATAAGGTTTTAGTTCAAAATGAATCAATGAGAGTTTTATTCAAAGACATAATATATCAAAATTCACCGGAACACTGCGGCGTTGACGAGGAATTCGTAGAGCTGGGTCCCGTGTCTTTTGATAATCGAACAGACTTGAAATCGGATCGATTGGGGCCAGGTTCTGACCGTAGGTGACGGTGATGTTGTCGAAGTCTGAGTTTGGAGTATTTCAGTTTAAATTAAAAATAAAAACTGCAATGGTTGGAATGGGCATAGTTCTTATAATCAATAGTGTGGTGTACAATAGCGGTTTAGACTGTCAGACACTTTGAATCAGGATAGGATTTCCATAGATTCTGATGTTTGGCCGAAAGTAGTTTGAAAAAAAAAACTGACGATAGTAGACTTTTCCGGCGAACGGGAAACGATAGGCGACGCCTTTGGAGATCGGCAAGGGCACGTCGATGTCGCCTTCAACTCCGTCGGAACCTCCGAAGTCGTGCTCGATGCCGACGCCGAACGTATGTTGGTAGGGATTACACAGAGGAGGCTTGCAGTTGAGAGGAACGTAGTTTTTGGCAAGTCTGCCGAGTGGAAGGCGCGGGTGCGCGTCTGAAATCAGGTAGATGGGCCTTTAGAGCTGCTGAATGAAGAATTCTATAAACAAAAATATTTTATTGAAGTCGAGAATCGTAACTTGGTTCATCATACTCACTCCCAAGGGAGGCCATTTTACTACGGTTTGAAATTTCCTGAAAGTTTGCTCAGACATTCCCCGAAGCTCTAGATTGAGATTCCTCAAACCTGCTACCTGTATAAACGTTTACCTTTTCAGTTATTTTTTTTCGAAAGTTAGAACAAGTCTTGGATCAGTATATAGTTATTTTGATGATTCATATCTCAAAAACTAAAATCTTGTGCAGGTAGAAACTATGAGGTATCCTAATCTAGATCTTAAAAGAGTGTTTGAGGATGTTTTCAGACGATTCCAAACCAAAATGTGAAATGACCTCTCTTGTCAGTACCAGTTCTATCAGTGTACTTGAGTGGTTCCTCTTCATTTTGACTGACTTTAGGATCATTTTCCCCCAATAATTGGGCTTAAAAGTTGTCTCAAAGTATGCGTTTGTACACAGATTTCTTCATAGTACTCTGAAAGACTTCGAAAATCAAGCCTGACTTCGGTTGTAGTGCATCGATGGGTCGCTCATTAACTTGACGAAATCCTCCGGCTCCAAGTCCATCATGTTGACCGGATGGTTCATGTAACCGAATTTCGTCGTCGTGTCAGCGATTCTGAATATATCATAGTGAATTAAAGTTTATATTCCATGAAAAACCTGTTGAAGAAGCGTCCGTAGATGTCCAAAATGCCCCAGGATGGGATGGCGATGTTCATGTCACCTCCGATGTGCTGAAAAATATAGTTTCAAACAGATGGAGTGAAAATAAAAGTTTTGGAAGAGTCGGAAAATGTTGGAGATGTTCTTCATAACTGTTGGTTTGGTGGGACATCTATCATGGATTTTTGGTTTCGCTTCGGAAAGCATGTACTCTTGAGCGATTAACAAACGGTGGGATAGTTTTAAAAAGAAAATTGTAGAATACTCGAGAAATAGAAGGATCCAAGTCGACACCGCCGGAATATTGGTTTTGAAATGGGAAAACCGGCCAATAATCTCCCATGTGAGACCTTCCGGGAAGCGGTTCTTGGGGTCCTGAAATATTAGTTTTATTGCTGGAAAATAGAGAAAGAAGTTACTTTAAAATGGGATAAATGCCTATTTTCACACCCCTAATACATTTTAGCCTTTTCAAGTAAAGTTTAATAAAGTTTTTGAAGGCAGTTTCATTGATTTAAAATAGAGAAAGGATGCCATAAAAATGAACCGGGAATGGTGTAGATCTGAGGCGCCAGCCGCTTCTTCGGAATAACGTCCTGCTTCATTCGCTTGTAGAGGAACTCGTAGATGTTCTCCTTCTTGCTCTCGTCGTCGACATCGTCGTCATCGACGGCTTCTTCGTCCCTCGCCATGAGGTCATCGTTGCTCGAGTGACATCCGATGGCCAGCAAAAGCAGGAGGAGAAGCGGCCGCGGCTTCATCGGCAAGCCGACTGAGCGAAAAGCCGTTTTGTGGGTCAGGCTTTGTTCTCCTCTTCGATTCTCCGGGGTGATAGGTGATAGATAAACGGGAAAAATGGCGGCTAATGTTAGCCTTGTGATGTCACTGTTCGTTGGATCGGTTTTATTGAGGAATGATTCTGATGAAGAATGGGTCGTAATTTTGAAGAGTTTAGTTGGAATTTTTTTTGGCCTAATTTGAAGTTCTTCCAGAAGCCTGCTGGAAGGCGTCTGGAGCGCATTTTTAATGTTTGTTCTTCCAAGCACCTTCCAGTACCTTATAAACACCTTCCAAAGGCCTTCACAAAATCTTCTAGCTTCCATTCACCTTCCCAAAACCTTCTCAGGATTCGCTAAAAGTACACTTAATGAACATTATGCACTCATTTCACCTAATCCACTCAAAAAATCATCCCAAACTCTTCTGCAACATTTTTGACTTCTCGAGTACTGGCTACACCGTAGCGACGTTGAAACTACAACGTCCCGCTTATCAAG
Source organism: Caenorhabditis auriculariae (assembly GCA_904845305.1). Taxonomy (NCBI): domain Eukaryota; kingdom Metazoa; phylum Nematoda; class Chromadorea; order Rhabditida; family Rhabditidae; genus Caenorhabditis; species Caenorhabditis auriculariae. Next base: position 43,091 of record CAJGYM010000131.1, read on the forward strand.
TCGGCGATTTTGTTTTCTTCGCTCACCACTTTTTGACCTTCCCTGTTCAATTTTCAAGTTGTTATTTACCAATTTTCATTTTACATGTCCAGAAAAGTGATGAGCGAGGTTCTCAAGTCGCGAACATTGCTTTACCGGAGCTTTGGTGAGCCCGAGAAGGTTATTTTAGTGATTTTTAATGAGTGATTCTTAAAAAAAGCAGTTGCAAGCTTTTTTTTTTGTTTTATAAATGAACCGTATTTTCATGAATTAGTGTAATGTTTTGAGCTGAGAAGTATTTTCATTGAATTTTTTAAGGATGCTCAAGAATAAATATAATTTTCTGAAATGTGTCGCTTTGAAGCTTTATTTTCATAATCTGAGTACTTTTTGAGCTTCGTAGCGTCATAATTTTACTGCGAGAAAAAAAGTCAGGAAATTTCGATCTTTTTTTGAAATCAAGAGGCCTTCAAATCATTCTAGTCAAGTCTATAAATAAATAATATTATAAAAAAAAAGTCTGACCAAAAATTCAAGCAGGTTCTGAAGAAGAAAAAACTCTCTCTGTAAGACTAGAATGATGGAAAAAAAATAAGTTCCTGACTAAATATTTAGTTTTTCAAGTTGAAGAACTAAATTTACTTCATTACTTTTAGGTCCTCGAATTAGCCACTGTTGACGTCGAATCAGAACCAAAAAAAGGCCAAGTTTTGGTCCAATGGCTCGCTTCGCCAATAAACCCACTTGACATCAATAGGTCCAGTTGAGAATTAAAAAAAACACGTTTCATTCATGTTTTTAGTATTCAAGGAGTTTATGTTTATCGACCGACGCCGCCAGTCATTGGCGGCAGCGAAGGGGTGGGAAGAGTCGTCAAGGTGAATTTGGGAGATTTTTTGACGATTTTGGGATAATTTTCAAGGTTTTTGAGGAGGCTGGACAATATTTGGGTTGATTTTTAAACTTCAAGGAAAAATGGCTCAAAAAATCCTTGATTTCCGAAGAAAGCTCTGAATATAAAATGAAACATTTTTTTAATGGAGGATCCTTTTTTATGGATAATCTTGATTAAATCTCCATTTCACTAGGTTTTTTTGTTGATAGAATTAAAAATCCTATAAGATCTAAGGTTATATGAAGTGAAGAAATTCGGTGTCCTGAAAAAAATAAAATTGATAGCTTCAAAAATAAGTTGTAAATTTACTGTCCAGTTTTTTTCTCGGAGATAGGTTCTCTTTCTTGAGTTTTTTTTTTCGAGCATGAAAATTTGAATTTGGGTTCCTGAACTTAAATTATTAGAATGAACTTCAGGAAAAGATTTTTTTCACCATCCTTCAAAAAAATGAAAAAATCTTTTCAGTGCTCTCCTGGGTCAGCTTTCTCAAAAGGAGACCATGTCACACTTTTCACTATGAATACCCCTTTTTGGACCGAATACGGAATCGTTGATGAAGAAGATCTCCTCAAAATCGATAACCGCATCTCAGTGGTGGGACCTACAGAAGAAACTCAAAATTTGAATGTTTTGAAGCCGATGGCAGCGACATTGATGGTGAACCCCCCAACGGCTTGGGTCATGCTCAAAGATTTCATCGATTTGTCGCCCGGCGACTATATTATCCAGAACTCGGCCAATTCTGGTGTTGGTAGATCGGTTATTGAGCTGTGTAAAGGTATAGGTGGTTTGAAAATAAGTTAAAAATTGAGAAAAGGTGCATGAAAACCTTTGGCTTTTTTTTCGGTTTTTAAAAATCTGTTCAAGCAAGAAGTTTTGGTTCTAATGGAAATTTGATCAGAAAAGCTTCAACTTGCTCAGGACTTTTTGGGTAGTTCAACTACTAGTTCTACCAAAAAAATCTACGGGGCTGGATCATACGTCGGCTGGATCCTATTTCCTTTTCATCCCTCGAAATTTACCTATCTTCCTCGTTAAAATCATCCTTCACCTTCTTCATATTCTCTTTTTAGTTTATAAAAATTTTTCTCACGTCAGATTCGAAAAAAATAAATTGGAAAAAAATAAACTGTCCTTTTTTTGCAAATTTTGTAATATTTCTTTTTTTCTTGAAGTTTGTTGAAAAAAATTTTTTTGCTTGAAAAAGTTGAAAACTTTTTAGAAGCTCGCCTTTTTTTTGAATAGCTATTGAATTTGCGAAGTAAGAATCTTTCAAATCAATTTTTTTTAAACCTTATAATTTTTCCAGCGTTCGGCTACAAATCGATAAATATCGTACGAGATCGTCCCGCCATCGAATCTTTGAAGACGGAGCTGTGGAAACTTGGCGCTGATCACATTTTCACCGAAGAGGAGTTTGCCAAGGAAGGCCGCAAGGTAGTTTTGGCAAGAAAATCGTGGAAAATTATCTATTTCAAGTTTGTCAAAACGCTCTCTTCTCCGCCAAAACTCGCAATGAATGGCGTTGGCGGCAGGAGTTCTTTGGGTATCGCGGCGGTTTTGGAAAAGGGCGGGACCAGTGTCACTTATGGTGAGCTTGGGAAAGTGAGATATCATTCACAGGCAAAATCAGTATATGATGTACAAGAAAAGTGGAAAAATAATCGTTTAATAAAAAAAAATATTAAGAGATTGTTATTTTTATGAGGCAGGATCTGTTATTCAGAGTCGAGATTTTGAAGTTCTCCAAAGTTTGACCGAAAAATTGGGCAGTCCAGAGCGAAGTTCATCTTTTTCGCTGAAGTCTGATCATATTGTTTTAAATTCCAAGCACAATGACGTCATTCTAAACCCCTCTCTGGAGCTCGTTCAATAATTGGCTTATAGCGGCATTAAGGGCGGAGCTTGATGGGTCTTCTAAAATAACTTGCACTTCGGTAACGCGAACCGGACGTTTCGGAGCTTTCAAGTAGTCACTTTAGCGGCACACTCAACCGATTTGCGTTGTTAACAGAGTCCGAGGACTTTCAAGATTCGAAATTTCCAAATCACTTTTCAGACCAGTTACCCTGCAAAATTGAAAGTTCCATTCTTGAAAATTAAAAGACCTGCAGCGAGTTTGGCCAAGTCCTTTTTTGCTTTTTTGGTTGCCCAAAATTAGAAGTCAGAAGTTTTCCTTGAAATAATATTTGATGAGGAAAATCTTGATAATATCTTTAAACTAGTCTAACTTTCCAAAATTCGTAGTAAACTGTTGTGAATAGAAAGGATTGGGACAAAATTAAGGCGGGATGTCGAAAAAGCCCCACGAGTTCTCCACGTCGGCGTTGGTGTTCAACGACGTACGAGTTCGTGGCGTCGCCGTGGGAATGTGGATGCGACAGCCGGAAAATGAAGAGAAGCTGGAGCTTTGTTTAAGGGAAATCCAGGTACACTTTAAGCGAAGTAACTTCACCTAGCGGTTCCCTTTTAAGATGTTGAGAGGTAGATATCTAATTTAATGCTGCGCCAGACTTTTAGCGGTTTTACTATACCCTAGGCTAAAGAATGCTGCTGTGCGCAAGTAGTTTGTTGTCGGAAGGGTAAATGCCCTTATCAAGGATTGAAAAAAAATTTCCAAAAATATTCTAGGAACTGGCAGTGGCCGGAAAATTGACAGCGACTCCCATGGACCACGTCCCCTTGGAACGATTCCAAGAAGCCCTGAGAAAATCGATGGAAAGTCGCCAGAAAAAGCAACTCTTGATCATTTCTGCACAGACGAGCCCCTCGAAATTGTAATTTTTACATTGAAATAGCAGGAGACTTGCTTTGCTCTCCCCAAGTGTAAATATATTTTTTTCAAATATTGCATGAGAAGTTTTGCTTGAAAAAAGATGATTATGATGATTTTTCCAAGATTTTATTTCGTTTATTGTGAAAATTGCATGGAATTGAATATATTCTTGCTTGAAACAGTTCATTTCACAAAATTTCTGATTTTAGAGATTTTTTGGTTCTTTTTTTTTACTTGGGAAGCGTCTCAGCTCACAGTGATTTTTGATAGGACCAGGTCCATTAGATTCAGTTTAAATGCGAATATTTATACTAATAATGTTTCTGAGGTCTGTGAGAAGATTTACAGAAGCTCAAAGTTGGGAAAAGAGCAATTCCATTCAGTTCAGACAAGCTCTAACTTTAAAAATAAAAATTTTTTTTTGTGTGATCGTTTATGCCAGCCTCATCTAGTATCAAAAAGGGCTCACTAGAAAAATTCGATTTTTTTTTCATCGATTAGGGATCATCCGATCTGTCAATGATTTCAAAAAACAGAATCAGAACAAATTTGAAAAACTGCCCCTAGTCCACCTAGTAACATTACAAGGACCGAATTAAATTCCAGACCGTTCCTTAATAAGTTTGCCCATTTTCTCCGAATCGCATGAAATTTTTCATATTTTTTGTCAAGAAACACTTTATTTACAAATTATCCGATTTCTCAACGTCTTCTTTTAGTTCCTCCTTGGCTTTCCTCGCTTTTTCTCTTTTTCTCTTCGCCTTGTCCTCTTTAGTCCTTTGTAACCGTTCCAACTGCTTCTCGTAGCAGTTTTCGCCGTTGAAATGGCGATCCAGTGCGAATTTCATCCTTTCAAAAGCGATGTCAATGTTTTTGGGGAGGAGACGAGACTCGTGGACCTGTAAGGGGTGAGTTTTAGAGAAGAAAAGGTCAGAAAAAGCTAGAATCTTGTCACGTTTTTTTTTCTAACTGGTGGGTTGAGAGCGCAGACAGGACATGCCTTTTTACGTCTCAAGTTAGCCGTGAATCGACTATAGCAGTAAAAGAGAACGGAAAAAGAAATATTGGCTGAAAAACTACTATAGGGGCCACTAGAAATGTTTCCAGTTTGTCCACTTTCGTCTAAACCTCCTCTTTTTGCTCACTATTTCCCTGATTTTGTCTAAAGGCAGTAGTCAATGAACTAGAAGAGTTTTTCCTTCTCAAAAATATTTCTAGTAATCTCAGTCAAAAGCAAAATTTAGTCAGTTCCGCGGGACTTGTACGCAAAAGAAAATTAGTAGCTACCGTATGGTCAGCTGTTTTTAAACTTTTCGCTTTGAGACCTGCAAACTATACGTAGGCCCATTATTATTTTTTCCGTTCTCCCCTACCACTATAGTTTATTCACGGCTAACGTGAGACGTAAAAGGGCGTGGCCTGTCTGCGCTCTCCACCTACCAGTTACTGTCTTTTTTTTTCATCGTGTCAGGACCCTTTTTTTGATGACTCAGGCCTGCGGTGATTCAGCCATACAGTGGCCACTAAAATTTTTTTTTTGCACACAGTTGAATGGAGTTTGCTCTAAATCACAAACCTTGAGAACGATTCCCGTAGGTAAATGCGTGAGTTGAACCGCATTTTGAGCTGTGTTAACTTTTTGGCCGCCTGGACCCCAGCCAGAAATGTATTTCTGTAGAAATATTGCATTAGTTATGTTCGAAATGTACTCAAAAATCATTTTCAGCCTCTAAAGTCATCTCTTAAGGGAATTTCTTGAGCACCTGGAGCTCAAATTCACCTGCTCACAGTCCTCCTTGCGAACTTCCGGGAACTGATAGCCTTTCAGCTGCTCTTTGGGAGAAGCAAACGTTCGTAAAATAAAGATCCTAGTTGAGAGTCTTTTCAGCATATTTCACCTCAAAAAAATCTTAGGATATTTTTTTAAATTTAGAAATATTGAGAAATGCGAACTTTTTGAGCTTAAAGTTTCGAAAAAAACTACTTTATTAGAACTAGAAAGTTGAGGAATCGGTTGAACCCGTCAAAATATTAAGCAAGAACTTTGTGAAAGTACAAAAAAAGGTACAAGAATGTGCATTACCTAAAAATGGAGATTATTGTGAGTAACAATAAGTGAATCTCAGGAAGAATGATTCAAAGAGTTGCGGTAGATAAAATTGAGATTATTAATATTATAAAAATAGAGAATATGTCAAATTTGAATGGGGAACGATGTACATAAAATCGAGTAAAAGTCTAAGAACGTTTGGGATTTTTCTTAGGGAACAAATCAGCTCCGGCAAGTGTTCTGATCTCTTTCAAGGTGTAGTCGACTAACAGGCGGCCGTTTTCGAAAACTGGTACCAGAAGGTCCTGGAATTGTTATAAATTGAGTATTTCCAAGAAAATGACAAATTTCCTCTCTTAAAAAGTTTTTTTCAATGTAATTTTTTTTTTATTTCGCCCTAGTGTTATTCAGTACGTTTTCAAGAAATTTCAAAGAAAGCTTTTTTCTTGTTAAATTCAAGTTATTTCTGTTTTTAAAAAGACAACTTTATTTCGAAAAAGAAGTTTTTTTGAATGGTTTCAAAGCCAGGCATTGATTAAACTAATGGCATCAAAATTTGAAAAATTATTTTTTTCAAAAAGATGCTAATCAATCTTTGCAAGGAAGTTAAGAAACTCGTTAGAAATCACCAATTTTAAAACTTTTTCCAAGCTCAAAAATGACTTTAGTCCGTAAAAGTCTGTAAATCTTAAAGGCATAGGGGCAGTAAAAAACGGTGTTTCAGTTCAAAGCAGTACTTTGTAGAGCTTTTCATTGCGAATCGAACGGTAAACTTGGGAACGTACCGAACTTCCTAGTTTTGAAGAAAAAATAATTCAAAATCGGAGAAAGGAAAGCTTGAGTTCCCGCGAAAAGGGCGCTTTGCAGTAAAGTTGCTCTATGGACAACAGGCTTCGCCATCTTCCGGATTTTCGCTTTTTTCTTCGTTTCTTTCAAATTTCAATTTTTTCTGTTGTCATCAAAGTTCTTTTCGTCACAAAAACTTTCTATTCATGTATAATTTGCAAACTTTGATCGCAAAAATGCTTCTTTGGTGAAAAATGATGATTTTACACAGGTTTCGATTGGGATAGCGATATTTTGTGTTTTTCTTTTATTATCAATGTGTGTTTTTTGTTTGACTAAATGTTTTTCAGAGAAGAAACCTTTAATTTGAAGCAGATATCCGGTTATTTCTCACAAAATGCGAGTCTAATGAGACGTCCGCAACATCGCGTGCACGACTACTGTAAACAGTTGTCTGCATACCGATCCAAAGCTTTTTTCAAAAATAAAAGCGTGAAAGTAAAATCGCGTTTTTCTTCTAAAGTTGTCACATCTTAAATTTTTTTGAGTACACCATTCGATTCGCAAAGAAAAACTATATAATATACTGCTTTCACCTGAAACCCCATTTTTTACTGCCCCTATGCCTTTAAGAAATCTCAAGAATCTGGCTATTATGCAAAGCTTCTATACTTTGACTGTAAGATAGATGTGAAAATTCCAAGATTACTCTTCCTAAATACCTATAAACCTTAAACTTTCATTTTTCCATACCTTTTCCGGATCCCCCCGACCTTCCTCGATCGTTACTAACTGTCCCGCTTCGTCTCTTTCCAGCGTCAAGCGCCCTTTTTTCGACGTTTTGCCAGAATCCGTCAGAGGCTCTTTCCAGACGTCTCTCTTAAAGAGTACTGGTTAAATTTGACTTTTCAATTTTTTCAAACCGCTTCTCCATTAACAGTGACGCTGCTACACTTGAAGACGCATTTCTGTGTGTCGCGGTCCAATTTTTGAAGCAAAGCTCCGCCCGAGCCGAAGACCAAGTTGTCAGTTGACCAGCCGGCTTCCTGAGAAAGATATAGCTTCGTAGTGTATTTTAAAAAATTAATATATTCCTTGAAGGCGCAGAACGTAGGAGAAAGTATAACTGCAATAGAACCTTAATTTTTTCTTTCTTCTATGTATTTTTGAGCTAGAAGCATAATGGAATCGGATGAAAAAAAAAACCAAACTTCAAAATAAACACAAGATAAATGAGCTCATATTTTCGGGTACCTATTCGGGCTGAGTCAAAAAGGATGGAAAAGGCTCAATAAAAATGTTTCTTTTAGAGTGACAAAGGCTCCTTTTTTGCTGCCTTTTTGCTCCATTTTCTCAACCCTTATGCACCATTTTTGCTTTCTCTCCTTTTTTCCACCATTTCTTGAGCCTTTAAATGCCCAGAAAAAATGGGAGGCTTGATAAAGGGACTCTTTTTGCTGCCTTTTTGCAACCTTTCTCGAGCCTCTCCCTTTTAGCGGCCATTATCCGTTGCATTTTGCCAGTGAGATGAATTCTGTATGCCACGACTTGAAATTTCACGGAACGACATTCCGTTGTGCCGCTGTGCGCCTATGCGAACCTTGATTTTTTAAGGCACTCTACTTTCATCTGCTCCCACAGCAATAAAAATCAATTGAAAGCGTGACCTAGGTTCGAAAGACGCTTCGCGAACGCACGCAGCGGAATGTCGTTACGTGAAATTTCAAGTCGTGGAACACAGACTATAAGATTACGACGATTTTTCTCTTTGAAAAATATTTTTTTATTTATTTTATTCTTTCCATGTTTCTTTTTTTCATATTCCCAACCAAAAAGAAAACTCATCGTGGTATGTTTAAAAAAAATTTGAAACCGGAAAAAAATTTTTTTAGCATTAAAAAAACATCTCCGAACCTCAACGGCCGCCAAAATAGTCAACAGAGATTCATAGCTGATCCCGTCGCCTTGTAGAATCTTCAAATAATTCGGCAACATTCGGTATCCTTCAGAGTTCGTTAGACACGGATATCGCTCATATAACAGTTCCAAAATCTAGAAATTTCGCTTTTTTGGGAGCTTTTCATGGAAAACCTTCAAAACGACGGTTACCGGATCTCCGGAATCCGGGCGAATCACCAAGCTTCCATATTCTTCTCGGTCCATCACCTGAAGTTCGAATTCATTTTTTTTTTCAAAAAACGAAAAAAACCATTTGACGAAGCTCGTCGCCCCAAATATTGGAAACGGCATTGTAAATGTCGTAGGTGTCGGAAACCACGGAAACTATGCCTGAAATCTTTTTTTTTCCAAGAATTTTCTTCAGTTTCTTTGCTTGGGTTTTTAAAGGAGCTTAGACAAATTCTTTTATGAAGATCTTGAGGCGAACAACAGTTTCAGTGTTATTTTAATGCATACACGATTTTTGTGCCTTTAAAAATCAGCAAGAAATGAACAAATATTAAAAAAACCTGTAGGAAACTGATCCATCATATTTCGGAACGCGTCAGCTTCTCCAGTCTTTGTCCACGCCGAGATCGTGCTAAAACAATGAAAATAATGAAATTTGGTTGGAAAAAAGGTTAATTATTACTGATGGGATGGGAAAACGAGTATTTTTCAGTTGACTGTTGAAAAATAGATGGAAATGAAGCTTCTTTGAGCAAAAATGGAAGTTTTCTGTTGCATTTTGTGAGAAAAAAACGAATTCGCTTAATTTTAGTTGCGATTTATGATTGAGAATCTTCAGAGAATTTCAGATTTTATTTATTTTTCAACGAGAAGAAAATGAAAAAAAGTAAATCCGAAAAACGAAAAAGTGGGATTTGCTGCATGAAACTTTAATGCTGGGGATCCTTTGAAAATTTTTCAAAATGAAAAAAATTTCTTTAACTTTTTCCTAACGAATTTAGGACTATGTTCAAAGTAACTCTAAAAAATTCAAAATGACCGTCAGGCAGTGAAAAAAATAAAAAAATTTTGGAGAGCCAGAGAAAATTTTGAATTTCACGCGTGTTTCTTTAAACGTTGCATTATAGCCTATTCCGCGTCAGCTTGTCACGTCTTTTCTTCCCGCCAAAAAGATCGTATACCAAATTAGATCAAATTTCTGCTTTTATAACGGCAAGAAACAAAGGTTTTGAAGCGAAAGTTGGTTAAATTTGACCTGGCCTATTGGCGGCAAGAAAAACGTGACAAGCTAGCGTGGAATGGCCTATAATTGATTGCACGAAACGAATTTCGCATGTTTTTTGTCACGAATATCCAGAAAAAAAACCTGTGCTCTGCGGCAGGAACGCTAAGTCCAGCCATAGGATTATCATAGTACTTTTTGCAGAGCTGAAGAGCGGCAATTGTGTCGGTTCCGGCAAAGTTCACCAAGTGGGCAGCTCCTCCAATGGCTGCACTCTGGAATTTGGAGAGAAATTGGCGAACAAGGTGAGGAAAATTGGTTGAAGACAGAAAAATTCTGGGATAAAATTTCTGAAACAAATAAACTCGTTCAAAGACGGAAGGGTGGATAATGGCCGCTAAAAGGGAGAGGCTCAAAAAAGGCAGCAAAAAGGCTACAAAAAGGTAGCAAAAATACAGCAAAAAGAGTCCCTTTATCGAGCCTTCCATTTTTTCTGGGATTTTAAAGACTCAAAAAATGGTGGAAAAAGGAGAGAGGCAGTAAAAATTGAGCATAAGAGCTGATAAAATGGCTCAAAAAGACAGCAAAAATAGTTCCTTTGGTACCCTTAAAGAAAAATTTCTATGTAGCCTTTTCCCCTTTTTTTGACTTTGCCTATGTCTTTGCTGAGGAATGAAAAAACGGATCACTTGACTAAAATCGAAAGAGAAAATAGAGTAATATTCAAAGAAGAGAGCAGAGAAAAAAAAATTTCTGAAGGAATAAAACCGTTTTTTAGCTCAAAAAAATCTTCAAAACACGGAACTACAGATTATTTGAAGATTACTCGACATTTTTTCCTGATAACTTTGACAAGAAAAAAACAAGAATAAGCGAGAAAATGATATGAACTTCAACAGAAGTCGATCCTCGATATCCGAAATCGTGCAGCTTGTATGACAATCCGTTGATTGACCCGGAAGTCCGGTAAAGGTACCTGAAAAAAATCCGTTTATTTTGAATTATTTCAACTGTTTTATGTTATTTTATCATCAATACTTTGAAAAAAAATGACGGATTTTTTTACTATATTTTCATTCTTTTAACCGTCAAAACTTTCAAATTATTTCTTTCAGCTCCTTATGTCGTGTTTGAAGTCATTCCACGAAATGCAAAATTATCTCGGACTTTCCAAAATTCAGTTATCTTTTCACTCTCTGACGGCCATTTTGAATTTCACGGCATCATAAAAAAAATTCCAACGCGAAAATATTTCCTTCTGATTTTCCCTTCACCCACCTTCCAATCATAATTTTCTGCATTCTGGAGAACGTGCAAACTGTCATTGGATACCAAACTTGAACCAGAAGTGTCTAAAAAGATCAATATCCTTCAAAAAAAAAAACCAAGTATAACCTCAAACCAATTGGTGAGCCAAGGCACTGCGGGGTCCGTATTTTCGACTGTGAAAAGGACATTTTTGACAGGAACGACGGTTCCTTCTGGCACGGCTTTTATTCTCAAAGGTAGATGACCGTTGTGTTTCTGAAAGTCCGCGATCAAATAAGGAAAAGGTTAAAAATTACTTTGGAAAAGTTCGAAAATTGACCTTTTTTCTCGTATATCAATTTTTCAGTCACTTTATTCCGCAAGTTTTTGAGCTTTAGTATTTTGAAAAATTCTTTGAGTGCTCCAAAAAATTCCTTCTAAGTAGAAAGCCTTTTTGAGCTTTTTTGAAAGCTTGTTTCTGAAGGAGAAACTCAAAAAAATAGGAATTTTTTTCTTTTCTCTCCATTATTAACCTCAACAATATAATTCCAGCCATCCTCATTGAAAAATCTAGGGTTCCTAAAATGGTGGTGGTAGAATTCCTTGGCTTCTTCAACCATTTCCTTCGTTACAACGCTCCCGACCATCCATTTTTTCAGGATATATTGTAGACCGAAGAAAACCGTCTGAAAATTTCCAAACTGTTTTCTTTTTTTTTTATTTTCAAGAACCTCATTGAATTTGCCACCTCGGCTTTCGAAATACGAATAAACTGACGTCGTACCGGCGGGATATTGTTTATGGTGTGTGACCTGGATTAATAACTTTTTACGAAACTTTTTAAAAAAGGGAACCTTGTAAGAGTCCGCTAAATAGAGGACATTGTCCACTGGATGATTTGAGGAAGCCATCGGCTTCTGAAATGGAAAAACTATTGGCTTAAAATCTAAAAAATCACGTTCGCAGTACGATATTAGAGACGTAAATTACGCATATATTTTAATAGTGTTGTATGTTTTCGAAAAATATATTCCAGGAATAAAAAGCAAGAAGAAAAAAATTAAAAAGAATATTTTGAAGGGTGAAACAAATTTTTAGCTGGTCTTTTCATGCGAAGCTTCAAGCTCAAACTTCCATTCCTTCGAATTAACCAAACTGGACAAAGATTTTCGATTGAGAAATGATGATGCATTTTAATTTCTCAATCGAAAGCGATGAAATCCAACAGAAAAAAAGCAACATATTTCAAAAATGTTTCGTTCCCTTGCAAGTTAAACTTGATCGCTCCGAAACAGCAATTTTTCCGTATTTTGATAAAGTTAAAATAAAAGGTCATTGAACATGTTAAAAATTTGTGTATACTATCTTAAAAAGTTAAAAAAAAAAGAGAAAAGGAGGCGATGTGAAAAAGAGAAAAAGAAAAATCTAAAATGCCGCCGAACCTGATGCGCTCTAACGAATAAGCCAAGTGGCCCTCGGAGTGGTTTCGAATGTGACTTTTTTTCAAGATTTCTCTTCTAGAGAAGAACAAGCTTTTTCAAGATTTTTTTGATTTAAGAGAGCTAAAAAAATATAAATAAGAAGAAGGCCGAATCAGAAAGTTATATCAGAGCTATACCACACTTTTGAAGATATCAAGTTTCTTCAGTGTAATAAGGCAAATGAGCACGTAAAACTAGCAAGTTTAACTCTCACTAAAGAAGTATCACATCTTCTAAAGTGAATACTAAGCTTGCTTCGAAATGGAAAATCGATTGAAAAGACAAAAAAACAAAGTTTTCATGAAAATGTTTATTTTGCAAGCTGGCAATATATAATATATTATATTGGTCTAATTACAAGCAGTTAGTGAGAGTGTGCGTTAATCCCGAGTTGATTCTTCTTTTTTTATAATAATTTTCTTCCTCTTCAATAACCAGTTTGTGGGGCGGCAGTCGTTGTCGTGGTAACGTCGACAACGGGGAAGTCCGAAGCCGGAACGTCGTAGCCACTTTAAAATATTGATTTGAAATCGGGGCGAAAGAAAGATTATTTTACCCAACGACGGTGCTCTCCAGGTCGTGCTCGAGCTGTTGAGCGGCCTCCTTGATGCCGGAGAAGTAGCCGTTGTACTGAAATTTAGATTTTTAAGAATTTTCTGGAAGATTCAGCTTCAAAGCTTCTTTCAGTCTGAACTCAACGCCAAAAATAGATTAGGCCAGTAAAGTCCTTTCTAAAAGTTTCAGCTGAAAGGAGTCTTTCGTAAAATTGGACTTTAGCTCATTCTGACTATCTTTCCTGAGCCACTGTCTACAGTTCTCTGGAGTATCTGACGCACATCAGAAACCTCTGCTAACCCGCTTAGAAGCATGATCTACCATCTAATTATAGCATCAAAAAGTTCAAGTGTTTCAAAATTTCAAAGCTCGACGCTCAACTTTGTGTCTTAACAGTATTTCTTTTAGACTCGAGGAGCTCAAGAAGCTTAGCCGTGTTTTATGACCTCTTATTCACAAGAATTTCTAAAGCTCAAATTAGTGTCCTAACCCAGTTTTGTCAGTACCTGAGGAGCGTCAGAAGCTGGAGCAGCCGTCGTGGTGGTGGTCGGAGCGGCAGTGCTCGACTTGGGATGGAAGGCGGTGGCCCAGTAGGCGGCAGCGGCGGCCTCGTTCAGGACGTAGCGGAAGGTGGTCGTCTGCGGGGCGGCAGTCGTTTGCTGTCCGTAGCGTTGAGCCGGCAGCGATTCGAAAGTGACGTCACGGGCCGGAACCTGAGGTCTGTAGTGGGAGCGGACAGTCGTCGTGGTGACGTCATCGAAGCCTCTGTAGACTGGAGCTCCAGTCGTGGTCGTTGGGGGAGTGTAGCCTAAAATGACTTTTCTAAAAATGTACCAAGCTCCAAATTACGTCTGGTGGTGGTGCTTGGGACATCCTGAGAGGGAGTCGACGGCTGGTTGTATCCACCGTAGACTGGAGCTTCGGTCGTGGTCGTTGGGCGAGTGTAGCCTAATAAAGTTAATCTTGAAGTTATCGATTCCGACGCTCCAAGTTACGTCTGGTGGTGGTGCTTGGGACATCCTGAGCGGGAGTCGAAGGACGACCATATCCGCCGTAGACTGGAGCAGCGGTGGTCGTGGTGGAAGGACGAGCGTAGCCTGAAATTGTAGATGTACCAAGGGTGAAACGTCAAAAAGGAGGTGAAATTGCTCATTTCACTAAAGAATTGTTCAAGACTTTCTCAGGATGAAAGATTTTGAAAGCTACAGCCTAAAAAGTTACTAGTTTTCGGGAAATGAGGGATTTTCTTGTTTCCTGATAGAGTTTATCGCAGATTCCCGGGACGCTAAGGGGCGTGGCCTATCTGTGCCCTACAGTATTCAGCCACTCTTTTCTCATCTTATCAGGACCCTCTTTTCAATGGCACAAGCAATCTATAAATCAGTCTGAAATCTTCTTTCTAATCAAAAACTCAATAAAATCTTTCCCACTACTTTTCAACTTGAAAACTCAATTTTTTCCTAATTATTTTCCATGCGTTTTTCCTACTGTTATCCTTAAGAAATCCTCAATCAGTACGTTTGGTGGTGGTGCTTGGGACGTCCTGAGAGGGCGTCGACGGCTGGTTGTATCCACCGTAGACTGGCGCTTCAGTGGTGGTTGGGCGAGTGTAGCCTAAAATGCCTCTATTTCAGTGTTCCGAAGCTCCAAATTACGTCTGGTGGTGGTGCTGGGGACATCCTGAGCGGGAGTCGAAGGGCGACCGTATCCACCGTACACTGGGGCAGTGGTCGTAGTGGAAGGGCGAGTGTAGCCTAAAATATTCCGTTTTCTTTTGGGAATGACCAATGACCCAAGTACAGATTTTTAAAAAGCAGAGAAAAAAAGTAAAAGAAATAATTTTCAAGAGGTCACTAGAGGGGCGTCGAGTTATCAATCAAGGTTCGAGTAAAGGTTTTTCTTTCCAAATGCTTGTGTTACTGTAGAAAAATCAAGAAATCATTGTCCTGTCCAATAGACCCCTCTAGTGATCAATTGGAAAAGTTTTTTTTTTTCAAAGAGTCATTTTTTCCGTAGTTCCTATGAGTCATGCGAATCAAAATGCAAAAATATTGGCATATATATTCTACGAGTACTTCCGAGACTTCCTACTGTTATTTTCTCTCAGTTGCCTAGTTTTTTGAGATTCTTTTAGAATCATTCTTCCACCATAGCTCTCAGAAAAGAATTCCATACGTCTGGTAGTTGTGCTTGGGACATCCTGAGCGGGAGTCGAAGGACGACCGTAACCACCGTAAACTGGAGCAGTGGTCGTGGTGGTAGGGCGAGTGTAGCCTGAAATTTTTTTTATTCAAAAAATGGCCTTTTTTTTAAATTATCCGAGGGCTTCTCATTCATTTTCTCCGATAGGAAGGTTGGAATACAAGTCGGAAGACGAACAAATAAGCGTGAAAGTGAGAATTAGTCAAGTAAAAAGACTTTTAGTACAAAACTATAGGCCATTCCGCGCTAGCTTGTCACGTTTTCTTTCCGCCAAAAGGCCGGGTCAAATTTAACCAACTTTCGCTTCAAGACCTTTGTTTCTTGCCGTTATAAACGCAGAAATTTGATCTAATTTGGTATACGGTCTTTTTGGCGGGCAGAAAAACGTGACAAGCTGGCGCGGAATAGGCTATATGAGCATTTGATGTCCCTAAAGTTCGTTTCAGAACGTTTAAAAAAAGGAGAATCTCCTCTCTCTGATCTTTCATTCCAAAAAGTGAGCATTAATTTCATGAGTTTCCAAGAAAACCGCTGAAATGAAATGAGCCTCCTTTGCAACATTCAATACGTTTCAGATTGAAATTAAAAAGCCCACGAAACTTTTTCGAGGCTTCGTATTCATCCTTCATTGAATCCCTTCAATTTTCACGAGTTGTAAATCATAACAATTCTGTTATATTTGAAATTTTGAAAAACTATCATCTGCCTGATAGCTTTATCAAAGTTTTTTAAAATTTTCTTTGAATATCTCAATAAAGTATAAAGGAAGATTTCTCGTCGAAAAGTGAAACTTTGAGCAAAAATACCTAAATTCGACCTGCTGGACTGCGTTTTTGAATCACTAACGTCTGTTTTTCGTGAGTTTGAATCTAGGATACTGTACACCATTTTTTCTCATTTGAGCTTATGAATCCTGTTATGCGCCTTTAATAACTGTAGAATGAAAGGTACTGGAAAAACTTGAGAAGTTTCTCAAAGAATAAATGAGGAGGACACTAAAGTGGCCACTGACCATCTTTTGCGTCTTAGTGGCTATTATAGTAGTTCTCTCTTCAGTAATTCTAACTCGACTGCTACAGTGGCCCCTTAAACGTCGAAACCCTAAAGTGGCCACTAAAAGTTTTCGCAGCAGCAAGGCAAGTCAAAAAAAAAAAAACACAAAAATATGGCAAAGAATGAAGATTTTTTCGAAATATTATCACCGTACGTCTAGTGGTGGAGCTCGGGACATCCTGAGAAGGAGTCGAAGGGCGACCGTAACCACCGTAAACCGGAGCTCCAGTAGTCGTGGTGGGTCGAGTGTAGCCTCAAAAATCCACTATTTTCCCGTTCCGATGCTCAAAATTACGTCTGGTGGTGGTGCTTGGGACGTCTTGGGAAGGCGTCGACGGCTGGTTGTAGCCACCGTTGTACGCCTGTGTGGTCCTTGTCACTGGTCGGCCTGAAAATTGAAAATTTTCACCACATTTCTTTCGGAAAATATTTTATTTCTAACTCACGAGTTGTGGTAGTGGTGGATGGGACGTCCGCCGCTGGTGGAGTGTAGTATCCTAAAATATTTAATTTTTCTCCTATCCTTTCTTCTACAAGAATCACCTTTCGTTGTGGTTGGGACGTCCTGCGCTGGTGGTTTACCGTATCCACCATTACCGTAACCTTGAGCGACGGCCGCTCCGCACAGGAGAAGAACACTCAAAGCGCTCACTGTCTTCATACCCTGAAAAAAGGAAATTAGTCAAATATGACATTCATTAGGAATAAAACGAGAAAAATTAGCAAACAGAAGGGAATACGAAGAGATATAACATAACCATTTCAAAAATAAGTTACTTTGCGAAATTTTAGATAAAAGGCGATTGTTTTTGAGAAACATAGAAAGTAGACTTGAGAAGAGTTAGAAATAAATCTGAACTGAATAAAGACTATTTTATTCTCTTATTAAAACGGTTTAGTTAAAAAAAAAGCAAAGTACATTTTTTCATGATAAAAAAGGAAGCGAAAATAAAGATGAGTTAGACCAATCCAACAGACGAAAAGCAAGGAAAATATGAAATTTTAAGGCTCTCTAGCCTTTTATAGTGGCTTCCGCGCCAAAGATTTCTAAACGCGCCGAAAAAGCGATCTTTTTCAAAATTTGATCTAATGATCAAAAAAATATTAATTTTTTTATTTTTTTCTCATACCTTATTCGCACCTTACTACTATTTTTTTAAAAAAATAATATATTTAAACATATTTTTAAATAAATATTAAACGAGCAATAGAGAAAAAAACAAGTAAGAAATGTAATTAATAAATTAGAAACCCCTTGAGGGACTTTTTTTTGAGAAAAACGAACACTAGAGCGCACTTGCTTCAGTTCAAAAGGTTACGTCTTTTTTTTTCTTTTTTTTTCACTTTTCTTTTTGATTTCAAGAAATGCAGAGTGTTGCTAAACGTTGCTCAAAGTGAGCCTCACAAGTGTCTTTTTGTTAAGAAAATAGTTATTTTTTCCACCTATTTTCTCGATCAAAGCTCAGCCTGAATTTGAAATTCTTTTTGGTCTTTCTTATGCCGTCCTTCTTCTAATAATCAAATTCAAACTGCTTTGCGTCAGCTGCAAAGCAATATAGTTGGTTGAGAATAACTTTTAAAAGAAGATTCTTCTTTCTCTCGATTTATTTTTATATCATGTAAATTTGCAAATTATTATGATAATCGTTCTGTGATGATTTTATATATTCTTGCACTAACTAAGGTAATTATGGATACGCCCTTTTCGTTGCAATCAACAAGTGCAGTGAGAGTTTTCGGAGAAAGAGCAAAGTTTAGGGGTTCAAGGCTTTTTTAATAAGTGCAATTTTTTGATTGGCTTTTTTCTAATTGGTGGATAAAATTGGGGTTTCCTGTAATTATAATTATAGTTGTGAACTTTTTTTGAACTTGAAATAATTTTTTTGGAAACTTTTTTTCTTCTTTTTCTTATCTCATTCATCAATTTTAAGAACAAGTTTGTGTTCTTGTAGAAAAAGCTTCTCTCTAAAATTTTTCAGAGGTACAAAAAAATCTGGAATAAACTATTTAAAAAAAGAATAATTATTTGCCTCGAGATCTTCATATTGTATTCTCTTTCTGGGTCTGAAACGCAAAAATCAAAGTTTCGTTTCTCAAAACTATGATGGAAACAGATGTTTTTTTCGAAATTATTTCATTTGCTTAATTTTTTATTTCATGTTTTCTTTTTGTTTATAGCCCTTTCCCAGACAATTTCTTTATGTATTTCTGCATCCAAGCTCAGCCGAAGCTGAGATATTGTGCGAAAACAATGTTTTCCTCGTTAATGATGTATACAATGAAGGAAAAAAATTGGCTCTCTTTTTCCAAATGACTTTGCGGCATGCTCATCCATTGCCGAAAACATAAAGTCTAAGCAAATCCAAGTATTTTTGGGTTTTTTTTTTCCGTCGTGGAAAGGAGAAGTCACTCATTTTGCCACGCCCACATCGGTTCTCTCCGCAATAGGTTATACTCGAGGCCCTTCATTTTTAACTTTTTTTTTGTGTTCCTTTAAAAATCTGTTCAAAAATCTTTACAGGGGTGCTTGAAGGAGCATGGAATATTGCGTAAGGTCTCGAATCGATAGGGCATTTTTTTTTAAATCATTCAAAAATGTTCCGTCTTCAGTGTCCGTTGAGAACATTTTCCTGGATAATTTATAGGCGCAGAAGATATGAAAGAACAAAATAACAATGAAATTCGCCCCGAGACCTTTTCTCATATTCCGGATGCTCTTGTGAACAAAAAAAAAATGTTTAACGACCCAATTTTGAATTATAACTCCATTCTCTCAATCGCTAATATTTCAAGAGAAGAAGGATTTTTTTTTTTCAATTAATTTTGATTTTTAGAGTCTCCCTCCGGCATGCGTCTCACCACGAATCGTTATCTTGTTCTTCTGCCTACTGTAGCGGCTTATTGTAAGTTGAAAAGGGGAAAATTCGTAGAGAAAATGACCTTTTATTCAAGTGAACGTACTTGAATATAAATTTCATTTTGATGAATCGGATTTTTTTAATTCACGATTTTTTTCAGATTGCTTTTTTTGTATCTCCTAAATCTTGATGCTGAAAAAAATAAGATAAGAAAATATTCATGAAGAACTTTTTCGTAAATCATATTTTTGACTTGATAAGTTTTAATACTGGTGATTCTTGGACATTTTTTCAATTTTCCAACGAGTTAATTTTTTTTTTCATAATATCCTTCAAGAAAGAAATTTCACTTAAGTATCTTCTTAGGAAGTAAAAAAAGATCTAACGGCATATTTAATTTGGTCACCTTCCATTAGATTTATAAGGAGATCATCAATTTTTTCCCAAACGCATGGTCGTAATACAATTTCCAACTTGGAGAAAGGTTAAGCGGATTTTTAAAAATGTGGTCCTGGGACGAATAACGAAATAGCATATGAAAACGAAATCATGCAATGGTTTTTGAACATTTTTTGATTTTGTCGCGATCGACGATTTCAACTGCCAATTTTATTTCAACGTACAAAAAGTTCATTAACCGGTCAGCTAGTCTAAAAAAAGGCCTACGTTACTGTAGACTCGTCAATCGTTGCAGGACCCTTTTTTTGTAGTTCATTGGTACTTTAAATCCTGTGACAAGCTAAACTTCATGAAAAACAAATTTCAGTTAAATCCCGGAAAAATTCAATTTTCTCCAAGATTCCCAGGTCATTTGGAAAACTGAAATCCCCCTTTTTTTTCGAATTTCCATTTAATGGACCTCGTTCCGCTCGCCGTAAATTGTTCTGAAATTGTCCTGAAATTGAATTGGAACCTCAAAAACGGGAAAAGGAGGAAAGGAAAAAGTTTTTCTTCCCCCTCCCCCATGTTAATTTTCCAATTTTGCTTGTTTTGGCCGGTGCCTCAAGAAAATGAGTTTTTTTTTTTGCCATTCTCCACAGACTTTTAGTTTTTTTTTCGTCATTTTTTATGACGTTCCAAAATAAATACTCTAAGAAATCTGATTTGGAGTGGTCTTTTTGAAAAAAACGAGGAAGGAAAAAAATTCTAAAAAAATATTCCTTTTTCTTCTAAAAAAATGAAATTAGAGTTATTTTTTTGATGTAGAGGCAATTTTTTTCAGGTTCGAAAAAAAGCTTGTGAAAAGTTGATATAATGTTATTTTTTTGCCTAGAAAATTCACGAATAAAATTAGAATACTTATATTTTTCGTAGAAGCCTCTCATTTTTTACACACTCTCTCGTCAATCGTTTCAAAAACCATTTTTTTGTAATTTATTGATTCTCTGTAGTTTTTCAAAACTCGCTGAGTAATTTTTTTGTAATATTTTAGGACTGTGAGTTTCTTGGGAAACTTTTGAAAAATAAAAAAATTTCGGGTTTTGTGGTTTTTTTTTTCCTGTTTAGCTCATTCTTTCGTTATTCGTTTCAGAACCCTTTTTTGATAATGCATTGATTTTTTCTTAATTTTTCAAAAATTGGCCAGGAATTTAGTACACTTTGAAACCGTCAGAACCTCCGGAATCGAATATTTAGTCTGAATTTCGAGTTTTATTTGAAATATCTTCTTTTTCACTACAATTTTAAGTTTTATCACGTTTTTTTTTCATGAGTCAAGTCATAGTGTCCAGAAATTTTTTTAAATTAACCTAGTTTTATAAAAAATGTTTCTAGAAAAAAAAATTAACGTTTGAAAGTCTCACTTTGGTCAACAAGAACAAATTTATTGTCCCCTTTTTTGAATTCCGGCACTCATCAATTTTTTTACTTCCTTATAAGTACTTCTTACTCTTTCTCTTTTTTTATGCTATCAAAGAAGTAGCTTGCAAATGAATAATTAGGAAACTTTATGGGAACTTCAGAGGGCTAATAAGGATCGCCGCGAGTCCGCCCACAGATCCAAAATTATTCGCATTTCCTCCCTTTTTCTCTTATTTTCTAGACTCCATAAGCTTCTTTCTAATTGGGCCTCAATTAAAATAAATAATCTTGGAAACTGAGATCCATGTAAGAAGTCTAAAGCTCACGTCACGGAAAAAGCCTCGAAAATAGAGCTTTTTTTCATGGCTCATTTCACATTGTATGTATACTGAAATGCACTTCTTTTTCCCGTTTTTTTCGTTTCCGTTACGTTGTTGCTACTTTTTTTCTCATATAATATATTCATTATATAATATATTTATTTTTCATTTCAAGCTACTGATATTATCGTTGGGAAGGCGGAGTTTTTTTCCTCCAAATGGGTGAGATTTTTTTGAAAAAAATCAAAACTGTTATTTTTTTGTGAAAGGGGGGAGCAAAAATGAGCTTGAAGTTATAAAAAGTCACTTTTTTTGAAGTAAAATTTGAACAAGTGTATTGAAAAAAATTAATTGATTATAAATAAGATAATTACAATTAATAAGATATGATTAGAAGTTAGTAAAAAGACAATGATGAACAAATTTGGGAAAATTCTGAGCGATTACCTTGCTTTGGCTATAAAGTCGAGAAAGTTACCTCCAAGGGACGTTATTCTACTCTTTTTTTTATATGAAAATTGGCTCAGATGTTTCTCGGTGAACTAAAAAATACATTCAGGAAGTTTTCTCCTGCGAAAATTTTCTAGTTTTCCAAAACGGAAGCCTTGGACACAAAGGAAATCAACATGTGCCTGTTGAAAAGGGCTATTCTGATGCATTGAGCTCTTTTTTTGAGAAATAGGAAGTCGTGAAACTCGTGAGATCTTTACTACACATAGTCAATTGAAGAATGGGCTTCAAGTTTTTGTGTTTCACAAAGAAACATTCTCAGAAATTTCTAAGAGATAGTTTTTTTTCAACTTCCGAATGAGATTTAGTTACTGAAGGCAGTTTGGTATGCTGAATTTGAACCTGAACTCAGAAAACGCCGAGGTGGTTTGGGAAAAAGTTGAATAAGCCCGAAAAATTATGTATAGGCTCAAAAATTTTTCTGAGTTCAAAAAGGTCGGCTCTTCGTTATCACCGAGGCCAGTTCTATCATTCAGAAGCTGAGTCTACAAAATTTGAATAGCCACGATTTTTGTTACAAATTTTCTGGGCAGTTTTTGAGCAAAAATTCTGAACCAGTGTGAAAAACTGCATCATAGTTATATTCGATTTAGGGGTTACTTTAGTGGTTTCATTGCACTTTAATGACCACTAAATGGGTGAGAAAGTCGAAAATATTTTTTCTGATGATCCATGGAGCGCAAATGCTCCCATTTCTTTCAACTATTTTCTCCAAGACATTGATTTAAAAAAAAAGAGAAAAAATAAACTTGTTTTATAATTATTAAAACTTTGCAGAAAAACACTAGTTACTCAGTCCCCGGACGTTCCTTTTAGTGACCCCTTTAGTAGCTTCAGCATTTTTGAGTTTCCCCAAAAAGCTCAGAAACGTCCGAGTGAAGTCAAAAATGTCAATCTGATAATCAATGGAGCGCATAAGTTCCCATTTCCCTAGACTATTTTCTTCAAGACACTGACTTGAGACCAAAAATCAACACAAAAGATGGGATCTAATTTCATAATTAATAATATTTTGCAGACAACGAGACGACGGAAATCCTGCGCGACGTCTTCGCCAACTACGACCGCCGCGTGATCCCTTTCACGGACGGACCCGTCCTCATCAACATGACCATTGTGTTGGGGATCCTCATCGAGTTGGTCAGTCTGAGCAAGATGAACAAAATATATGTAGGCTTTTGAAATATGAGCTCTTCAAGATTTCAATTTCAGAGAAAAATCGCCTAAACTATGAAAGAAAATAATCTTTTCTAAAAATTGTAAGTCAGAACGAGAAAAAAGTGCGAAATTTTTCCAAAGTTTTGCAGCAAAGTTGCTCTTTAGACGCTCCAAAGGATCCCAATTTTGGAGAAAAACGGCCTAAAATAAGAGAGTCGAATCGTTTCCAAAACAGAACAAGAAAAATGTTTGAAATCTTGTCAAGAAAGTTTCCAAAGATTTGCAGCGAAGTTGCTCTATGGACAAAGCTCTAAAATATCTCAATTTTGGAGGAAAATGGCCTGAAATAAGAGTGAAATCGTTTCCAAGACAGAACGAAAAAAAAAAAAAATTGAAACCCCTCCGAAAAAAAAAAATATACCCTCAGAATCTTCAATAGAAACTAATTTTTCACTGGCCGAATCAAGCAAATAGCCTTAGGCTATGTTTGTGGTTCAAGAATCCGAAGTATACTTTACTTTTGAATGTTCTATTGAGCTTTCACGTTTTTTGGTTGAAGTTCTGGGGAGCAAAAGCTGTGAAAAAAAAAATATTTTTGATTTTTTAATCGGAAGTTCTATTGATTATGATGTCATTAAGACACAGAAATGCCTTTTTTTTTACTGAATTACTGAAGTTCAAGTCACTTCAACTGTACTAAATGAAGAAAAACCCCAGTTTTTTTGGCTTTTTTCAAAATAAGGGTGTCCTGAGTTACCTATATTGATTCTGCTATTAGATTCTGTGAGGGGACACTTTTTAAGCTTACCTTATAAGGGAATCCATTCAAAAGATGTTCTTTTTCTCGTTTCTGCTATAGATTTTGAGACCGTGACAAAATTATTCCTCGAATGACTTCCAAAGTTCAATTTTTCAATATCATTTTCATTAAAATAATTTCTGTCTCAAGAAAAAAAAAATCAATTCCTTTGCTTTGGTCGTTTTTCTCAGCATCCGGCAGACGAAAAGTTGTTTTTCTTTGACTTATTTCCGCATGGTCGATCCTCAATGAATTAGCCGGGTTTTTCTTTCTTTTTTTCTGCCGTCTGAGATAATAAAGATGAAGTTTCTGGGGAACGCCAAGAAAATATTTATCCGCGGAGCGCAAGAGTCGAAATATGATGAGGCTATTTTTGAGAGGGGTGTTTTTTTGGTTTTATGAGTGATTCTAGTCCAGTCTTTAAAAAGGACCTAGAAAAATTTTGAAAGGTTAGGCAAGGAATGTGTAAAGTTATCATTGGAGCGCAAGAGCTGGGAAATATCTTGAATTTTAGATTTTTATAGAGTCAATCAACAAATTTATCGGGTTTAAGACTCCAATTTTTCCACTTTATAAATTCAGTATTTTTTTAGCATTTGTCGAATGAATAAGAAAAAAATGTTAATTTTTTTCGGGCTTTAAAAACCAATCGAAAATATTTTTTTAAATCATTTTTTTCATTTTTTTCGGTCAGAATTTAACGCTCAAGACCTTTTTCTTAGTGAGGCGCCTTTTTCGAAAAAAACTTTTTTTCTTTCTTTTTTAAAGATTAAAGAAGTTCGTCTATTGCTCATTTTTTTGCTCATTTTTTTGCAACTTAAATTTAAGATCAAGGCCTTATTTCAAAAGAAACCTTTCAAGTAGAAAAAAAGAACTCCCTTCTTCCTAATTTTTTTTTCTAAAAGTGTAGGAAAATCTTGCAAATTTAGGTGCAAAAAGTTTGTTTCCTGCTAATTTTTACTAATTTTCCGCGACTCAAATTGACTCTCAAGACGTAATTTCAGAGGAAAAGATTCCAGTTGAATATTTATGATTTCCCTTCTTTCCATTCTTTTTAAAGTCATAGGAAAAGTCGCAGAAAACAGTCCTCTTGCCTCTTTTTCACTTATTTTTTTCGCGACGTGGAGCTCAAAAAAAACTTGTCGAAGTGTTTTTTTTTTTGGACCATGTTAAGTTATTTTTCCGTCAGAATCTAAGTCTCAAGACCTAATCTTAATAAGACACTTTCAAGTTCAAAATTCATTATTTTCCTTCTTCCTTATTTTTTTCTTATTTTTTTCAAAGGAGTGTAGGAAAAGCTTGCAAATTAGAGCGCAAAAAGTGCCTTCCTTGCTAATTTTTACTCATTTTTCGCGACGTAAATTGAGGCTCAAGACGTTCATTCGTAATGGTAATGCGAAGCTTTCATGTCGAGAAAATAACTCGATAACTTTGTCCCCGAGACATAAAACATACACAAAGAAGCCGTTCTTAATTGAGTTCCCTTTTTTTTTGTGACAATTCTTGAAAATGGATGGAACAATCGGGTGTTTTTCTGTGTTGCTTCGGATCTTTGGATGAGATTTTTTGGGTTCGTTGGAACAAAAATGGGAAGCCATTTACGGAAAGGATTGAATGAAATTATTTTAAACAATGAAAAAAAAAGTTGAAACTTGAGATTTTTTAGGAAATGAACTCTCGAGCGAGCTTTTTTTTAACGAGTAGAAGGACATTTCAACTCGGGAAATCTTATATTTTTTTTCAGATAAGAAGGGAGAAGCTTCCTGGAAGACTTTTTAAGTAAAAAAAAAAGGGGCAGAAATTTAACTTTGAATCTCGCAAACTTCTGGCTTAATTTTTTTGATTTGTAACTTTCAAAGATAGTAATTTTTAAAAGCATTTGGAGCCTTATTTCAGATTACTTTATTCAATTTTATCTAGGATTTCTTGGAATTTTTTTAAAAAAATTATTTTTATGAAAAAAAAGGAATTTTTTTGATTTATTGAAGTTTGACTTGATTTCTTTCTCGAACCTGATATAGTTCGTGAATTGATAGATATCCTGTTCGAAGCGATGATATTACGGTAGTTTAGGAAAGGATTTTTGGCTATACAAGGGGAATTTCGGGTACTTGTAAGACGTGATTTGACTTGTTATCTTGAGAGGTACTTTCTTAGGTCCCTTTATTTTTCTTTTTAGATCCCTTTATTTAACTTGAAAAAAAATTTCAAAATATTCTTGGCTTCCGAACAAACCTTGACCGGCCGCCTCGGCACTGGTTTAAACATTCCAATGATTTTGGAAAATTCAGAAAGAAAACCAACAACTTGCGGCCTACGTGATCTCCCACACACAACGATGGTACGACCGTCGGTTGCAGTGGAATCCGCAGGATTATCGGGGACAATCTGAGGTTTCCTCTTGTAGATTTGAGGGGAAAAATGAAGAAAAATGGAGGATTTTAGGTCATCGTACCGCAGAGCATGGTGTGGATCCCCAAGTTGTTTGTCTATAACAGGTTGATTTTTTATAGGCTTGAAAAAATCCTCTTGAAAATGTATGTCGAAAAAGGTCAATTAGGCTCGAAGAGCTTTCAAATTTTAATTTAAAAAAAGTAGTTATCGATTAGAATGTCACTGCTAGAATCCACTTTTTCCTGTACCTAAGCCGAAATCACCTTTTTTTAGCTCACCAGGTAAAGTTTCGAAGGGTTTCATCTATTATTCTAGCGGTTTTTTTAATTGGAAAATGAAAAATTTATAGAGAATTTCCTTATTTTCAGCCTGGAATCGAAGGATATGTTGACGGATAACAGGGCGGATGTACGCTTATACAGTAATGGCCGTGTGAAGGTCGTTTTTCAGGAATATTCTATCAATCAAGGAATATTTTCCAGATAAATATCCCGCAGTACGTTCAAGCGATATGTCGGATACAAACCCAGGCGTTTCCCTTCGATTGCCAGGTTTATTTTTTATGATTTAGTATGAAAACACCATGGGGCGCGCCGTAGCGCAACAGGTTGTGTGCCTGCCTACGGTCCACAGGGTCACAAGTTCGATCCCCGCCCCGACCCAACCAAGGGGTTTAAGAAATGTTGGTAGTGGGAAACCACGACTTCAAAATCCCCAGCCGTCACACACAAGGACGGATATGTCACTCGAGCCAGTCCACGGATTATCACTGATCAGCCATGAGAAGTTAGCCTGATCAGGATAAGAACCCCCCTTCCCCTAATCGACATGGGGCGCCGACGCCGCTCAAGCGGTACAAAGGCGTAAGAAGAAGAGTATGAAAACGCCATGAGAAGTTAGCCGGAGGAAAAACTCCCGGCAAGAAATGAGCGTCGAAAATTATTGGAATTTTTCGAACGGCCCCATTTTTGCGGCCATCTCATTAGATACCCGATTTTTCGGTTGGAAAATGTTAAAATATTGTACTCCCCTTGTCAGAAAGCAATTATGAATCATTTTCATAATCCTATAACTTAACAAATAAAATTTTTGGAATGAAAAGTTTTCTTTCAGTTCTGCGCCGTGGCGTTGGCTTCTCCGTTGTTAAGCGTGAACGAGATGATTGTCAACGCGACCCAGCCGCCCAGAGATTCTTATTTTACGGTATTCATTTATAGTAGAGTTAAGAACTTTCTGATAGAAAAAAAAAAAAAAAATTAAGGTGAGATGTGAAATTGAAAAAAAAAAAACAAGAAAAAGCGCTTAGAATACAATAAAAAAAATTCTGAAAAGTCTTTTTCACAGGGAAACGCCGAGTGGCACCTATTCAACGTGACAGTTCGACATATGACTTTCGAAGAGGAAGGCGAATCGAGAGTTGAGGTAAAAACATAAAAAAAGTTGAAGGTGAAAGCGTTTGGAGAGTAGAAAATAAGTCAGAAAATAATATTTCCAAATATATCCAACAGTAGAAAAGAGAGATCCTAAAAAAAAAGGAAACAGTTAGTAAAATTCATATTTCCCTATCTTTGATATAATTTTCAGACTTTTTTTATATTTTCTATATTTATTTCAAAAAGCTTAAAGTTCCGCTTTCGATGAAAAACTGATCTTTTTTTCTTTAATTTTGAAAAATTTCGAGGCGTTTAAAATCCACCTTTTTCAAAATTATTTTTCCTCAAAAAAATTTACTTTTTGAAAAAAATTTGATTTTTTTATCTGCGTAGTTTCAAGTTTAAAATTCATTCATAATTCAATTTCACCGACTTTTTTCGGTTTTTCAATGCGTAGGATATGAAAAAAATTTCAGTTATTGTAATGCAGGAATTTGTGTATTTTTCTGAAAAAAATGGGGTCAAATTAAAAAAAGGCAGTCAAAGATGAGGTCAGTAAGATTATAAGTCCTTTTTTTCAAACTTCATACATTTTTGAAAGATCTCAGTTTTTCTTCTCAGCGTTTTTTTATTGTGGTAAAAATTGATTCTTCTTCTTTTTCGATTTTTTTCAGTGTTTTGATGCGTAGAGAATGAGAAATTTCAACTATTCTATTAAGGAAATCGAAAATTCCAGGTCCACTACATATTCCACCTGCAACGACGGCCAATCTACTACATAACCGTCATTGTGGCGCCAACTTTTCTGATTTCTGCCCTCTCGATTTTGGGCATTTTTAGCCCCGGAAGCAATGAAGGCCCAAGGAATGAAAAGGTTGATAAAAAATGATGCGTTTTCTGGGTTTTTCCAAGGATGTTGTGCCTCTATAAATCGAAAAAAAAAATCGAATTTCATTTCTTTTTTCTTTTTTATTTTTCTAACTTCTACACTTTTTCATAATTTCAAATCTGTTTTTAGGCACAATCGAGTGAGAATGTGAGTTGCTAGCTTTTTTTAGAGATTATTAGTGTAGAATTATATTTCGAGATGTTTCAGAGGGGTTTTTCGGAATTATTTGAAAAGTTGAAATTTGAATTTTTTTAACTTCAAAACTGAAAAGATGTAGTTTTTTTAAAGGCGCAGGGCGAAGTCAAAGCATAATTTTTTGGTTCTTACAGCGATTTTGTATGAGATACCGCTGTTTCAAAGGATTTTGATGGGTTTTCTGTTAACTTCTCAGCGCTTTTCAATTTTTGATATTTTTATGCATCCTGCGCCTTTAAATAAAACTGAGAAGTTTAAAGGCGCAGGGCGGAGTCAAAACATTATTTTTTGGTTCTCACAGCGATTTTGAATGAGATACAGCTGTTTAAAAAAATCGTGAAGGGTCTTCCATCTATTCTGCGCCTTTAAAATTGATGAACTCTTTTAAAGGCGCATATGAGAATTAATTTTATGATTACCGATTTTTATGATCGCCTCTGCGCCTTTAAAAAGAGGTTAAAAGCGCAGAGTAGTTTTTTTCCCGACACCCTGCGCCTTTAAAAAACTTCTTTTTAACTCAATTTGTCTTGCTTTACAATAATCTGAAACATCTCGACGCTTCCTTTTTAGCTATACTAATTTATGATTTTGAACGCTTTTCATTTATTTTTTCCGACCTTGCAACTTTGATGCTCATGGCTTCGCTTCTCATTTGCCAATTTGTTTTTTCTCTATAAATTTTTTCGTAGGTCTCCCTCGGCCTTGGATCTCTTCTCGCAATGACCGTACTCCTGGGAATCGTTGCGGGAGCCATGCCGAAAAGCAACGATATCCCTTTACTTGGTTAGGGAAAAATGAAAGAAAAAATCGAGTTTTTAACTTTAGGGTATTATATTCTGGTTGTGATTGTTCTTTGCGCCGTCGCTGTCGGCATTTCCATGGCTTTTCTGGCCGTCAGTCGACATTATATCCATAAAGGTACGGAGAACCGCATGGAGAATGGCTCGATGTGTCGCGGTAGCGCTGCGTTTTGGGACGTAAAATGAGCATTTTTCGGTCATTTTTGAAAGTTTTTCCAATTTTAAACTAGGAAAGACTACGTACAAGGCTCTGTATATCGAATTCAAGCCGGTAAATAAAAGTATAATTCAAGTTTTCCGCCTGAATTTCAAAACTGTTAAAGTAGGAAAAAAAATTGATGAGCCGCAACGCGAGCGCGACGCGTCCGAAATCGCCAAAACTGAAAGGAGAGTTTTCCAGAGCAAATGCCCTCGAAAAAGCTTCTCCGATTGATGTTCTTGTCCGAGCACCGGAAACGGCGCTCCACGGTCAACCGGGGAAGCTTCAACTATCATTATAGTCAGGAGAATGATTGGTTGGGTGTTTTACTCGGGTGTAAATTGTTTGAGTTTTACAGTATTCACTATTCGAAAGTCGCCGAGTTGAATGCGATTTGCTCTTTGATGGAAGAAGTCGCAGAATCGCATCGATCGATGCGAAGAAAGGCTGCTCAGAAGGCGAATAAGATCTTGGTGGGTTTGAAGAAGGAGTTGGGAGGAGTTTTGGTAAAATGAAGATTTCAAATAGGTTTTTATTTTTTTCACTGTAATTATACTGTAACTGATTCACGGCAACCCAAAGTGGCGTGGCCTGTCTGCGCCCTTCCCTAATCAGGCACTGTCTTTTTTTTAAAATCGTGTCAGGACCCCTTTTCAAAGGCTCAAATGAGTCCGCTGTAGCTGAAAGATTGGAAAAAGAAGTTTAGAAAGATGAAAACGTGAAACGATGACGTACAAAAGGGGGGGACTTGGCTGTTGCCAGTCATGCTCATCCCATGTATTACTTTGAAGAATAACCTTCCTTAAATTTAAAAAAACTGCAAATCCATGGAATTTCCGTCCGATGAAATTTTACTTCAAAAGATTTAAGCGTTTCAAAAAAATCCAGTGTTTTTTTCGAAATGTTCTTATTGGTTTACTAATTATTTTTTTACAGCTTAAAAATAATTTTTTTGTTTCCATCAGGAAACTGTTTTTCAAAGCATTTTACTCTCTTACATGTAGCGAATTTAGGCGTTTTTTCTTCACCTTTTCAAGTCATTTTTTTTTTACGTAATATCTTGTTAAGCTCTAACAGAAGTTTCCTACTGAAATTATGAAATGCCGAAAAAGGAAAATCTCCATTTTCAGGTCGAAAGAGAATGGGCCCGGGTTTTCTCGCGTTTCGACTATCTTTTCCTGGTCGTCTTCGAGATGTTGAACTTATCGGCCTTGGCTGTTTTCCTACGAGTCGCCTGGCTCCCAACTCCAGAACTACGAGAACAAATTTTGTAGAGAAATGATGTTTTGAAACGTCAAAAACGTGTTGATACTTTCATTCTGTCATACGGCTCACTTTTGGGTCAATTTGTTCATTTTTTCTGATTTTTTGTATGACCTGAATTCTGAATACTTTGTTGTTTTTGTGACTGTTTCTCTCTTTGACTCGAAAATCTCACTCAGGTATCTCCTTGAAAATCTATTTTTTGCACATAACCTTGTACTTTCCTATCTTTTAAATTGATTATTAACGATTTTTCTTGTTTTATTTTTCTCTATAACGCTATGGTCGCGTTTGGAATGACTCAATGCGTTGAATCTGCGTTTTTTTGAAAAGAGAAACCTCCACGACACGCATTAAGCCATTCCCCATGCCGTCACCTCTACGCCAAAAATAAAAAAATCCAATTTTTTTCCTCAGGAACCACTTTGAAAAACCTTTGATTAATTTCTTTATTGCGCCCATTTTTCTTCTTGTACTTTTTTCTTTTAAATTAAAAATCCCATATACTTGTATCATTGCATTTCTCTGTGTTATTGTTTTTTTCAAGAAATATTTTTGCAAAATATCTTTATTTATCGCGTCAAAATGGTGTCACAATTCGGTGCCTAAGTCTATTTGAGTTGATTAATTTTTTTTCAGGAGATCACAATTTTTTTTTAAGTAACCGGAGGAGGAACCAGTAGAAAGAAAATTGGGTTCATGAAAATTTTGGCTCTGAAAAATGAGAAAATGCGCTCCACGGAGAATTTTTTCGTGATTTTTCTTTGAGCGACTGAAAACTAATCATTTTTCGGACTTTGCTTCAATTTTCATGAACCCCTGGAATGAAGTCGATTCACTGCTGGCTTTGAAAATAAAAAGTATAAAAATACGTAATTTTTTTCGAATCGAAAGATCTTTTAGAGCGCTGTCCATGCGCCTTTAAATGTGAAATTTTTTTGTTGATGTTTTTTTATTTCGCTTTTTTTCACAGCCTTATCTTTCTATCATCAAAATATCGTTCCTATTCAAAAATATAAAGATTTAATCTTGAACTGTGTTTAACGTTTTAATGGCACATCGCCTGTACAGATTTGAACGTTGTTATCATTTTCTTCAATTTTGAATTTTCCTAATGACTTTTTCGAT
The DNA here is from genome assembly GCA_904845305.1 of Caenorhabditis auriculariae. Classification (NCBI taxonomy): domain Eukaryota; kingdom Metazoa; phylum Nematoda; class Chromadorea; order Rhabditida; family Rhabditidae; genus Caenorhabditis; species Caenorhabditis auriculariae. Next base: position 74,932 of record CAJGYM010000131.1, read on the forward strand.
TTTAAAAGTATATAATTTATACTTTTAAGGAAATAAAGCATATTTTTGAATTTTAAGGCTCGTGGACAGCTTGAGAAAAACGGCTAAAATGACTTTTTTAGATTTTTTAATCGTTATTTTTTCATATTTGTTCGATAATCTCTTGAAAATCTTTTTGAATGGAACTTTCAATAAAAATTCTTAAAAAGCTCAGAAAGTCTTTCAAATTTTCAGAAAAATACTGAAACCAGCGGTGAATGAACCATCAATTAGTCTCAATATATCACAAGGAAACGCCCAGAAATGGTTGATCGGATGGAGGAAAATCAGAGGAAGGCGTCCTCGGCGGCCGAAGATCGTTCATTGATAAGGTAGGTGTCGGTGCAGCAAGAGTCTAAAATCGAGAATACGGAAGATTCTTTGGCCGTCTTGCTCACTTTCCGTGCTTTTTGGCGGTTTGATGAGCAGGTTGGTCGTGATTTTGGGGTCCGTCCCGGAGGTGGCCCCGTACTGGGTGATCCTCGATTGGGCCGACCCACATTTGCAGAACATTTCGCCCAGGCGGCTGAAAGTTCCAAGATCAAATAAGGTTCGGATCAAGGGGGTTCAGATAAAGTACGGCATAGGCAAAGTCGGGAGGACCCTTTACGGGCCTTTTGAATGTGCGTTATGGGTGCAAAAGGGTTTCCATTAATTATTCCTAAACGGGTGGCAACGGTTTCCTTTTTACTGCCTTTTTCCGTCCTTTCATGTGCCTTTATCCACTCTATGGACCATTTTGAGAAACAAAAAAATTTTTAAATTCAGAATAGTCTTTCCCATGTGTATGAACCAAAACTTGCTACAGTAATAAAATCGAAAATCTGCAGGGGCCGAGACTTTCAGTACCCTTTTTGCACCCTCACTCTTTCTTTACCCTTTTTGCGGCCTCTCCCTTTTTTCGCCCTTTATGACCCTTTTTAGCCCACCAAGAATGAAAGGCTCAATAAAGGCCGTAAAAAGGAACCCTTTTAGCGGTCGCACTTCCGACTTTGGCAGTAAATATCAAGCTTGATTTTTAGTTTTCGATCGATGAAAAAAGCCTGAATACTGCGTGAAAATGGAGAAATTTGGAGATACGGAAAGATTTTCAATTTTTTTTTTTCTGAAAAAGAAACCATTTGTGAAGCACGGGAAGACTCACGTTTTGACCAATTGTCGGAATTTTTCCGAGAAAACAATGTAGACGAAGAAGGAGAGGCTTATGTTGCACAGGCCGAGGAAAACGCCTGAAACTTTGATTTTTTCCCCGGTTTTTTTTTTTTGAAAATAAGTATGTAGTGTTCTAGGCACCACCCTATAGTTAGTGAAAAAGATTTTTTTTTTCCGGGAAAATTTGATCTCATGGAGTTTAAAAAACCGGAAAAGGTGCGAAAATCTATTTTTTTATATTCTTTTTTTTTCCCTATGAAAGAGAAAACCCCATAGATTTTTCCAAAATTGCAAGCAAAAAATAAAAACCAAAAAAGAAGTTTCTAAGGGTTAAAATTAGACTCTACGAAGCTTAAAAAAGCCCTAAAAAGTATGAAATTTATTTTATGGCTTTTTTTTAATGAAAAAATGTACCCAAAGTGTTCCAGATGCAAACAGCCTCGATATTCGTGACCAATGGTCCGATGACTGACGCGTAGACGAACACCGGGACAGGTGGAAGTTCGGCCAGAAGCTGAAGGTACAATTTTTTAACGTCTGAATAATCACTGGATACTATAGCGTTCTAGGGAAAAGCTCAAAGTATAAACTGTTGTAGAAAAAAAAATGAGAAAATCCTAGAAAAAAGTTAGAAAATATGAGATCAAGTACAAAAAATCTGAGAAACTGGTGAATAATATAATTTTGAAAAAAGCAAGGCTACAAGTTCAAAGTACAAAGTAGAGAGGAGGTTCTGGGAAATTATCGGAAGAAAAAAAATTGGAGTTTTAGGGAGGTGAAAGTATGAAGTTCAGGTGTAATTTTGATCATTTACAGGAAATTTCTTTGATTTTAGAAAAGTTTTTAAATCAAATATTAGAGAGATAAGTTCAAAGGAATTGAAAGTTCATTAATTTATGAGAAAAGCTTAGGAACAGAATTAAAATATTTCTATTCAAAATGTTGATTTTTGAGTCATTCGCGAATTCTCTGCAGAAAATTCAACTATTTCAGTTATTTCCATCATCTTTTTTTTTTAAATGAAAGATTGAGTTACATCAAGATTTGGATGGATTTTTTTAAAAAGTTTTTAAGCGGAAAACCCCAAAAAAGTACCATTTTTGAATCGAACCCATTAATTTTTTTAAAGTTTTATAAACACGGAAAAAGTCCAAAAGGTCTCAAAAAGGACAAAAGGCGAAAAAAAGGTATTTCGAGAAACTTTGGACACCTTTTTAGAAACTCAAAAAGGAACTTTAGGCTCTCCTTAGGCCTTTTTGAGGTCGTTTGGACTTTGCCTGTGAAGCTAGTTTTTACCTGAAGACTTGTAGTGATAAGCGTGATTCTGGTAACGCAACGTTTTTCGGCCCTGAAATGGAAAAAATTTTAGAAATCTTGGTTGGGAAACATATTTCTTATATCTCAGTTTAAAGGTCTCTTGATAAGAATGTTTGTTTTACGAAGAAAAAAAAACTGAAAAAAAAGAGATTTTTTGATTTTATTAAGTTTTTCTTCTTCTATGTTTTTCTAAGATCTTTAGAAAAGCTCACGTGAAATGAGACGTGTTGGGAAAGTCGGATCTCCTTAGAAGGAGCTTCCAAACGATTGATGACGTCATGAAAACTAGAAGTCCCATTGGCGCCAAAATCGCCGCCACCAGACTCACGACAGTGTGGATTCGTTCTAGCATTTCGTATATGGAATCTGGAAAAGTTATTCTTATAATTGATGATTCAGTACTAAAGGCATATAGGCAGCGAACATGGGCGGGTGATTTTTCGAGGACTTGCTTCCAAGTTTTCTTGAAATAAGTCACTACCTCGAGGAGGTTGGAACCCGTTTTCTTTTTCGTAAAATGCATTTTGTGCCCCTTGAGTTCAAAACGAACCTTCGGAAGCAACGATAGTGACCACAACCCTTCCACAGTGCACATCCAAGGTGGCGGTCCGATTTAGTGGGTAGAAAATGGCGAGAACTGTCGCCGCTGAGAAGATCACCAGGTAGCTTCTGAAGAGAATATTTTCAAATTAAAAAAAAAATGAGAAATCACTTTTCTTGGAATGATCTGATTTCTCTGCGCTTTTATTCTGATCTGCTAGCTTTTTTTTCACTCATTTTCTATACTTTCACTCATTTTTACTTTGCGGGTCGCCTTTGCCCTTCTCTCATGTTCACGTGTTATTTTCATGTTTCTATTATCTCTTCGACGAGGGAGAAGAGAGCGCAGACATGTCAGACTCTTCCAAGTTGTTGCTAATGAACTATACCTTGAAAGATTGCGCTTAGTGCACCAGGACTTGGAATGAGACGGGAAGAAGACGTGTAGGTAGCACTCGCCTGTCATCAGGACTGTTAGCCTGGAAAAATGTACTTTATAAGTTGGGAGATCGATTCACACGCTCCGGAAAATTGAGAATTATGATCACTTTGTCGAGTTATCGAATAAGAGTCTGAAAAATTCGACAAATGTGCTCTAACAAACTATTTTTAAGAAATTTCAAGTGAAAAGTTACCAGAAAAACTACAGAAAGAGCAAACATCAGGTCTTAATCGTAACTTGAACAATGTCTTTTGGAACTTTCCTTCAAAGAAAGGTTTTGAAGAATGAAACGGACCACATGGCGCAAAAGCCGAACAGGTTGACGAAACATAGTTGGTAGGGGTAGTATTGCCAGAAGTACTCGTCGATGACGGAGCCGTGCTCCCAGACCTCGCTGATCCGTAGTGAATAGGGCAGGAGAAAGACCATCGTCAGGGTGTTCATCAGCTACAAGTTTTGTCAGGTTTTGATGAAAATCGAATAACGAGGCTTCCGAATTAGTTAATTTTGAAAGTATTTGAAGTTGATATAAGAGCAATAGGTGCTATATTTTTAAACTGTGCTCCCAGAGAAAAATTAGCCATGGAGCGCAAAAGTCGAACTTCAGGCCCTAATTTTTTTGGTAAAGATTTATAATGACGGAAAACTTTTCGTGCCCACTATAGAGGCTCCCCAAGGACCACTTGAAGAGGATAATAAAGTGGCCACTAAAATCACCTCTATAGAGGCCACTTATTGTTCATTAGTGGGAACTTTAGTAGTAGCACTTAGAGCTCTTCAGTGGCCACTAATTTTTAACCCCTAAAGCGGCCACTAAATCGGCTACTATAGTGGCTATTAACACGTCAAAACCCTATGGAGGCCACTAAGATTTTCTCAGTACATTTTGTGTTAAAACAGACCGGAGCTGGATTTCATCCCCTCATATCTTGACTTTTTTCAAATTTTTGATTTTTTCGAAAATTTAGAAACTTGTTCTGATTTTTCTGAGATAGTTCAAACTAATAACGGGTTTTTGAAGATCTTCTTTTTCTACACGAACTATCAAGGTGTCTTTTTGTTCCACATTTTTATCTGAATGATAATAATTATTATTATTATCAACTGACCAGCCGAGTACAGAGCATACGAATAGCGATATAGTAACGAATGTGGTCAGAATTGTAGACGACGAGGTTCAAAAAGTTGCCAATCATTGCGAGGAGGAAAACCGGCAGGAAACATTTGCCCCAGAGGAACATTGCCAAAGGCCTTTCCTCGCATTTTACCTGTAAATAAAGTTCTTTTGAAATAGTTGTTTCATCCGTGGCTTGCTGAGCTGAACGAATGCGCTCTACCGAACTAATATTTCGATAAAAAAGTCTAGATGGTCGTGAATGGACTTTATAAATTTTTGCTGAAAGTTTCAATTTTTGACATTTTCTAGGTCTTTTTTTTGTGATTTTCCCTCAGAGAAAGTATAAAATTTACAAACCACTATTCCTTCACATCCTTCCTTTTGAAGTTGGGCGAATTCTATGAGTAAAGGTGGGAGTTCGCCTGTGGAATTGTCGAAAAGCATCTAAAAATTATATTTTGAAAGGTGCAGAGAAAGTAAGAAGGGCTTTTCGAGTCTGAGGTTCGAAAAAAAAAATCTGGTCTCTCAAAAAAATTTTCTATGAGGTTGTAGATGAGTTCTAGCGGAGTCTCGTAGAGAGAAATGATTTTTTTTTTTCTCAAAGCAATCCTCAAAAAGTTGAAGGCTCGCAGATAAGTTTCGGCGATGCAAAAAAATATTATGTAATTTTAAAGTCCAACTAGAACATTCTTAGTATTGGCAAGCTTATAAAAAAATTGAAAAAAGGGGATTTCTCTTTAACAAAAACGATTAAACTAAAAAAAATAGAGCGAAAAAGTTTTATGAATGATTTTTTGATATTATTTTTATTACATTTTTTAAGCTTAAAGAATATTGAGAAAGGGAATTCGTACCCTTTTTTGAGATCAGTCTGACCAAAATCCAACGCTAACCAAAGTTTATAAAAATTTCCCCATAATGAAAATTAATAGTAAAGACAATGAAATTTGAACCCAAGGCCTCCTACACGCGAAAAAGGCAGAAAAAAGAAAGCGTAAAGGGAGAAGATTGGGTGTTCGAACAAATATTGAAGCTGCAAATAACTTATTATCTCGAAATTACCTCTTTTTTCAGCTGTTTTTTCGGAAGCTTCTTTTTCTCTTTCATTCGAATCGAGAGAGCGAAAAAACAAGAAAACATGGTGTTCTATGCCCGAAAAAATTAGAGGAAATATCAAAAAGTTGGATAGATGTGGTAGCTTCGAATTGGTCGCACTTGGAATGGCTTTTTGGTTTTACTTGCGAAACCCGTTTCAAGTCGGACGCAACCGCGACCTAGCCGTGTTGAGCCATTCCACGTGCGACCATGGTTTTTCAGTTTTACAAATGATGAAGTTTAAATCGAATTACTAAGAGAGAATCTCAAAAAGTTGGCTGCACATAGAAGCTCGAAGTGGTCGCACTTTAAATGGCTTTCTGGTTTATACTTGCGAAAACCGTTTCAAGTCGGACGCAACCGCGACTTAGCTGTTTTGAGCCATTCCAAGTGCGATCATGGGCTTTCAAGTAGAGAATTATTTTTAATGAGGTACTTTAAATCAAAATAATTCGAGAAAATATCAAAAAGTTGGATGGATGTAGATGCTTCGAAGTGGTCGCACTTGGAATGGCTTTCTGGTTCTTACTTGCGAGAACCGTTTCAAGTCGGGCGCAACCGCGTCCCTGCGACGCTGAGCCATTTCAAGTGCGACCATGTGTTTTCAAGTAGAGAATTTTTTAAAGGATGATCTTCAAATCGAAATAATGAGAGAAAATTATAAAAAGTTGGCTGCACATAGTAGCTCGGAGTGGTCGCACTTGGAATGGCTTTCTGGTTCTTACTTGCGAGAACCGTTTCAAGTCGGGCGCAACCGCGTCCCTGCGACGCTGAGCCATTTCAAGTGCGACCATGTGTTTTCAAGTAGAGAATTTTTTAAAGGATGATCTTCAAATCGAAATAATGAGAGAAAATTATAAAAAGTTGGCTGCACATAGTAGCTCGGAGTGGTCGCACTTGGAATGGCTTTCTGGTTCTTACTTGCGAAAACCGTTTCAAGTCGGGCGCAACCACGTTCCAGCCACGCTGAGCCGTTCCAAATGCAACCATCAAGTGGAAAATTTTAAATATAGTTAATATAAATTTAAGAAATGGTCCTAAAACGAATAGCAAGTTACTGGGCAAAAACTGGTTGATCCTACAGTAACCCTTACTTTTTTCGAACAAGAAGCTCTCAGATGAGTCATCTATACCTTTATCCGCTGGGGAAACCTTCCAATTAAACTACTAAAGCTGAGGAAATATACCAAAGTGGACTTCCAAAATGATTTCGAAGGAATTTTCATTGAGTGGAAAGAAGAAGGAAAATGAGAAATTTAATGGCGAAATAAAGCGGAAAAAATGGGGCCGTCAACTAAGAAAATGGACATGAAAAATGCCCATTATTTCTCAATTCCATTGACGTCAAAAAAAAAGTGGAAAGATCTGGAAAACTTTTTTCCATTCAAACAAACTTTAATTACTAAATAATTTGTCTGGGAAACGTCTGGCCGGGCAATTAGGCTCGTTATGATAAGGGATTCTCGAAAACGTCCCAGGCCTTTTCTTGGTAGAAAAAAATGTCATGCATTTAGAATTTAGGGTTGTTCTGTGGTGGAATTCAGTTGAAGGGTAGAAGAAAGATGATTTTTTTCAAACTTTTTAGGAAACTTTATTTTTTTCCTAATTTTTTTGGCCTTGAAAGATTAAATTTCTTGTCTCAAAATCATTCTTTTGTTCGGACTGCTTGGAATAACTGAAGTTGTCGCGGTAGTGTGCTTTACAACGCCTTCGTGCGTAAACCGTTTTTGGTCCGGCGCACTTCAGAAAAATCAGCTTAAGCCATTCCAAATGCGACTATAGATTCCGAATGAGAATTAATAAGAAGTAGCTCAAAAAATTTTCTTGAATATGATGGAAAATGGAATAGTTAGTTCATGATCAAGTTCTCAAACGTAACTGATTGGCTGGCCACGCCCATTTTTCTTTTCCTGTGGGCGTAACTAGGAGTCATTGTGCTCAAGACTGAAAAAAATCGCCAAAAGCTTTTTTTTACGAAAAATTGCTAGGTTACTGTAAAACCGTTTCTTATCGTGTCAGGACTATTTTGAGAATTTTTCAAGATTTTTTTTGAATCACGGGGGGACGTAAAAGGCTCTCGAATACATTAATCCGTCGATAAATGACAAAAAAAATGCAAAGATAAAAAAAGGAACGTTTTTGAGAGGAAAATATCTATTTTTCGATTTTTTTAGCCCCCTTTTTGACTCAAGTTCTTCAAGGAATGCAAATAACTCTAAGAAAATTTCGAAACTCCAGGGTCGCACTTTAAATGGCTTAAGGCGTAGAGAGAGCTCAAAATTTGCGCCAGACCCGAAACTACTTTCGCGGGATGGCATTGGAATAATTTAAAGTTAATTCCGAAAGCGGCCACTGCCGTTCAAAAGAGGATAAGTTAAAGAAAATATATAAAGATAAGAACGTAAAACAAAGAACGAATAAGTCCAGCGGAACCATATCTTAATACGCCCTTTTTTCCGTCTTTTCCTTTTTTTTGCAATATGTGGGAGTTCTAATATATTTGTCCCTTTCCACACTTTTTTTCGGTTGGAGATGATCCCGATTATACTGAGAATGGACGTCAAGCAGGAAATGTCGATTGACTCATAAAATATATATTATTATTACAGAAATTGTAAGGTTTCTAGATTGATAAGGAGAAAAAAAGTTTGAGAAAAAAAGTGGGATTTTTTATGGGAAAGTGAATAATCTGGGTTTTCAGAGTTTGATAAGGGAATTTTTTTTTGTGGGTAATGTGGGAAAAATTCCGTTTTCAACGGGTTTTGGGGAGGTTTTTGATGAGTTTTTTTTGATTTTCCTAATTTTTCATAAAATGCGAACAGTTTTGCGTGTTCTTGTAATGCCAAAAAGGGAAAAAGTTGTACGGTTCCAGAAAATTTTGGTTCAAAAGTCATAACAGAAAGGCTCAAAATATTCGATTTGATCCTGAATTTAACAATTTTTCAAGGTTTTTTTCCATTCAAAAAAAATAACAGAAAATTTAGGATTTTTGATTTTTCCATAGAGTTTGGACAATTTTTAAACCTGTTTTTCTTGTGATTATTATGAAAAAAAATCAATATTCTATAAATTTTTTTAAAATTTGAAACGTTTAAATTTTTTTTTTGAAAATGTTACTTTTGGAAAAAGTAGGACAGAAGCTCGTTCAAAAATTCTCGAAATTCGGGCGTTTTTTTAATTTTTTAAGAAAGTAATTGAAAAAAATTTTCAAGGTTTCGTTTGATGTACAAGAACTTTCTGAACTCTAGATATAGTGGAAAGAATATTTTGAGAAGTTTGCCCTGAAACTTGGGAATAGCAATAAAGAAGGAGCGAAAATAGCCTTTATTATGAGCTATAAAAGTGCTTCTCGGGTGATTCAGGAAGGATATTGGGAGAAATATTTTTTTAGCTGTGTGGATCGAGAGTTCAGCGGGTTTATAAAAAGAATTTCCTAGAAGAATTTTTCAGATTTTTTTAAATTTAAAAAGTAGTTCTTATTAAAGAAGGATTCAGATCAAAAAAAGTATGATTTTTTTCTTTAAAAGGAGAATTTCAAAATTGATGGGAAGCTTGAAATTCGGACCTAGGAGCACTATCCAACCCACTAAAAACTATCTTTTATCCTCCTGTTCAAATTCTGATAAGCTATGGAATTTTAAGGACCTCAAATAACAATATAAGGTAGAAAACCAACTTTTGGAGGCTCACCCCCGACTACAAAACTGATAACAAGAAAAAGGTTTGAAGGTCAATAACATAAACGTCAGTTAGTCAGAAAGTCACGAGTACAAAGATAATACAATGGGAAGGTTTTATGTTGTTGAATCAGAAAAGCCTCAGAATGTTAGAAAAATTAGTGGGATAATGGAGAGATTTAGTGTGTTTTCTAAGGTAGAGGTTATTGAACTTTTTTTGAGGGATTTTTTTTTTCAAAATGTTGTTTCACTTCATGTCAAAGAGATAAATAAGTTTTTGAAAGAGCAAAAAAGCATAGAACGGACAGAAAACTTAAAGAAATATTGGTTGAAAAGGAGAGAATTAGGGTATTTTTTAAAGATAAGGGTGATTGAACTTTTTTTGGAATTTTTTTTTGAGGGGTTTTTTTTTGAAAAAATTGTTTCATTTCATGTCAAAGAGATAGATAAGTTTTTTTGAAAGAGCAAAAAAAGCATAGAACGGACAGAAAAACTCAAAGAAATAGTGGTTGAAAAGGAGAGAATAAGGGTGTTTTTTTTTTAAGATCGTGGTGATTGAACTATTTTCAATCTATAGATTTTTCGATTTAATGAATAAATATAGTTAGATATTGTAAGGAACGGTCAGACAAGTAAGGAAACATTGGCTGAAATGGTGAGGTTTAAAGTTTTTTTTAAAATAAGGGTGATTGAACTATTTCGAACTTCGAGAGTTTTGATCTACTGAAGAGATATAGCTTTTTTGAAGATATCAGACGATTAGAGAAATTATTAGAATTTTCTGTGAAATGGAGAGATTCTGGTTTATACATTTATATTTTTCAAGATAGTTGTCATTGAACTTTTTCGAATTTTTCGAGAATTTTCGATCAAAAAAAAATGAAAGCTCAAGATTGATTTTCAGAAAAAATAAGAAACGGTTGGTAGGAAGGGGAGATTCAGAGATTCTACAGTACCTCTTCTCGAAGTGATATAAATGCATACGGTCATTTAAGAATTTTGAGAATGGCGAGGCGGTCGCGTCGCAGTTTTCTTTGAAAAACAGATATTGTTTTCTTTTGAACTTTTTACCTGGTATGTAGCTTGAACTATAGACACACAATGCATTAGTTATGCTTCGAAACGAACGAATCAAATGAATGCCTGGATTAATGGATTAGTTGAGGCTAAAAACCCGCCTCTGTTTTCACAAAAAAAAATTTGCGAAATATTCAGTTTTGCAGGTTTTTTTTTTCGATGTTCTGATTTATTAATCCCTCTTTTATATTCAAAAGAAAAATTCCCTCGATTCAGAAAATTGTTTTTGAGGAGGAGCATATTTCTCAAAACCTCTTATTTCTACACGCTCTTACCTCTTCTTGTCGTTTCAAAAATACTTCCTGACCTTTTTTTGATTAGAACCTTGCGCCTTTTTTTGTTGTTTTTACAAGACAAAGCAAGATTAAAGCGTTTAAAATGAAAATAAAGTGGAATTTCCGGATTCTGTTCAGTTTTTTCAGATCTCAAAGCGATAACGGAATTTTTGTAGGACTAAGAGTTTTATTTTGATTTTGTATTGCCGTGTTCAATTTGATTCCGCGAAATGCAAAATACCCGTTAGAGAAAAGAAAAGATCACTAAACTTTGGAGAGTCAGAGATCATTTTGCATTTCGCGGAATCAAATTGAACACGGCATATATTTCACTAAAAATCTGATAGTCTTCTAATATTACTTCAATTTTTTTTTCTTTTTTCAACCAAAATAGCAGAAATAGTACTATGAAATCATCCTCCAAATCAAGTATATTATATTTTTATCGCGCCCTTTTTTCCCTTAAATCCGCTCCCAAAACCCAGATTATCTACCGAAAAAGTGACGATATAGAAAAAAAACAAAAAAACGTTCCAAAAGGCTAAAGATCTGAAACTGAGAATAATAAAAACAGCTTCGAGTAGGCCTAAGTTCATTTTTTTGCTTTTTTTGAATCGGTCGCAATGAGAATGGCTCAAGCGATGCGGTCGCGTCGCGTTTTTTTGCTTTATTTTTCCTGAGTAATTTTTTTGGACAATTATTCCAGAACAATCTTAAGATTCACTTGAATTTCTTTTGAAAAATAAAAAAACTTTGTCTTCGACCGCATTTTTAGAATGACTCAAGCGATGCGGTCGCGTCGCGGTTCTTTTTAAGAGCTTTTTTTTTTGGTAGAACCGCAAAAAGTTAAACTGAGATTACACTCCAAACTTCGATACTACGTAACAAAAATGAACATCTGGTTCAAACTTGCGGCCGCATTTTGAAAATGACTCGAGCGGAGCGGTCGCGTCGCGGTTTCCTGAGCGTGGGTAGCTATTCTCAAAAATACGGGCAGGGTTCGATTAGATAGGCAGGGTGTGATTTCAGATCTGGTCACGTTTTTTTTTTCTCGAGGCTAGAAGGATGTGTTTTTGAGCTTCACCTAAAAGCTTTTAAAGATATGTATCCGCAACGCGACCCACGCTCAGGAAACCGCGACGCGACCGCTCCGCTCGAGTCATTTTCAAAATGCGGCCGCAAGTTTGAACCAGATGTTCATTTTTGTTACGTAGTATCGAAGTTTGGAGTGTAATCTCAGTTTAACTTTTTGCGGTTCTACCAAAAAAAAAAGCTCTTAAAAAGAACCGCGACGCGACCGCATCGCTTGAGTCATTCTAAAAATGCGGTCGAAGACAAAGTTTTTTTATTTTTCAAAAGAAATTCAAGTGAATCTTAAGATTGTTCTGGAATAATTGTCCAAAAATTACTCAGGAAAATAAAGCAAAAACGCGACGCGACCGCATCGCTTGAGCCATTCTCATTGCGACCGATTCAAAAAGCAAAAAAATGAACTTAGGCCTACTCGAAGCTGTTTTTATTATTCTCAGTTTCAGATCTTTAGCCTTTTGGAACGTTTTTTTTGTTTTTCTATATCGTCACTTTTTCGGTAGATAATCTGGGTTTTGGGAGCGGATTTAAGGGGAAAAAAGGGCGCGATAAAAATATAATATACTTGTTTTGGAGGATGATTTCATAGTACTATTTCTGCTATTTTTGGTTGAAAAAAAGAAAAATTGAAGTAATATTAGAAGACTATCAGATTTTTTTAGTGAAATATATGCCGTGTTCAATTTGATTCCGCGAAATGCAAAATGATCTCTGACTCTCCAAAGTTTAGTGATCTTTTCTTTTCTCTAACGGGTATTTTGCATTTCGCGGAATCAAATTGAACACGGCAATACAAAATCAAAATAAAACTCTTAGTCCTACAAAAATTCCGTTATCGCTTTGAGATCTGAAAAAACTGAACAGAATCCGGAAATTCCACTTTATTTTCATTTTAAACGCTTTAATCTTGCTTTGTCTTGTAAAAACAACAAAAAAAGGCGCAAGGTTCTCTTTTAATTGCGGCTACTTTTCTGCAAAAGGAAAGAAGGATTCCTCATTTTTGTTAGTGGGGAAAAATTGAGGAAAAACAATGATTAACGAGGCTTTTTTATGTGTGAAGAGGTACTGTGGAATGGAGAAAAAAAAAAGATTTTTTTTCGCTTTATTTTGTTCCGCTCCACTCCAAAGCCCAGATCATCTATTGGAAAAAAGTGACGGCAGTTTCAAACGCAAAAAAAATCTCTGCAAAAGATGAAAGATCTGAAAAGGGTACAAAAAAGCGTTTGGACTTGACCGCATTTTGAGAATTGTTCAGGCGATGCGGTCGCGTCGCGGTTTTACATCGAACTGGATAACTTACGAATAAATTAGTCTCAGACGTTGCAAAAGTTCTGTGAAGATGTAATAAGTGGTCATTCAGTCTTGGCAGCATTTCGATAAAACTGGATAAATTATCAATGATTGATGTTATTAACTTGCAAGGATTCTGCTTAAAAAAAAAAGGAGGGAGCTTTTGGTCTTCATTGAGTCTTGGTCGCAACTTGGGAATGGCTAGGGCGAGGCGGTCGCGTCGCGGTTTTCGAATGATTTCCGTTAAAGTAAATTATTTTTTTTAGTTCTTTCAAGTTTTTGTTTGAAAGGAGTGCTCGCGAAATTCATGAACTTGTCTTTAATTTATTCTTTGGATAAAGCTTGAATTTATTAAAATCCAGTAGTCCACTTATTCTGCTTCGGAGTTGAAAAAGGGAAATTTCAGCTTCCATTCAGCCATGGGTACATTTTGAGAATTACTTAGGCGGGGCGGTCGCGTCGCGGTTTTTGATCGAATTTTTTTCAACAACTAACCGCCATGGAATCCTTTGGAACGATTTCCGTCGTGACCTCATTTTGAGTGCTGTTGAGCTCGAAAAAGTACTCCGTCAAGTTGGTCGAAAAGAACTCCGAAATGTTGTCCATCTGAAAAATAATCACAAATTTAAAATTGATTAAGATCGATTATATTCCCAAATTAGCGCATTCAGAGAAAATTTTCAAAGAGAAATTAGAAAAATACAAAGAAATAAGGAAGGAGAAATTGGTAATGACTAGTATCTCACGTGCAGGAGCGTAATTTAGCCAAACTGCAGATTTTCCAAAGAAATCCATCTAAAAAGAATGGGAAGGGAATAAAGCACGTAATTGGAGGAAGTCGAATGGTTTTGGGAAAGTCTTATTGGTCTTTTTTCTGATGTAAAAAATGTGGGAAAGCTTTGGAGCTGGTTGAAAAAGTCGGTTTGTCAGAGGTTTCAGAGGAAAAAAAGTCACTACATTCTAGGCCACAAGAAAGGTTTTCTACTTTGTATTCGGGAATTTAGTGAAAATTCAATGAGGTACTCTTGAACGTACTAAAATTCTGAAAATTGACATCGGAAAATTTTTCTAGTGACCGAAATTGTGCACTGAGAAGTTGGGAAAATGCTCATTTTTGGGGGATTTTCTTCGATTTTGAGCTCGTTTTTCTGAGTTTCTAAGTTCGCATCGTTAAGGACCTTTTTTTCTTGCAAATCACAGATTTTTTTAAATATTTTTTTCTCAGAATTTTTCAATTTTGAAATTAGAAGTATATTTCTGGTCAGGATAACGTCTCCTTTCAAAAATTATTTTCGAAAAATCGAACTTAATTTTTAAAAATTCAATCAAATAAAAATAAAATGGATCCTGTAAAGCTGTCTGGAGAATATCGTTAAAATGAAGTTTCGAATTTGAAAAATATTTTTTTAATTTTTCTAAAATTATGGCAACCATTTATTGATTTTTGTCGCTTCTTCAATATCATTATCAGAACCTTTTTTGATAGCTTTGTAAATTTCCTGGAGATAAATATTCAATAACAGCTTTTCAAATTTCCTTATCAGGTGAATCAAACTCGGGAATTTGGCTAATCAAAAAAAAAGCTTTGAAAAAAGTGACTATTTCCGCGTTCAAGCAAAACAAAAGCCAACTTTCGAAAATTTGAGGGTTTGCTGGACCTTTTCTATTGGGAAAGCGAATAAAATGGCTGATTTTGAGATTCAAACCAATTTTTCGCCGCACGGAGAATGGCTCACCGCGTAGAGGTTTCTATGAAGTTGCGCCCGACCATAAAACGACTTACGCGCGTTTGACCAGAATTTGAAGTAGTAGTGAATAAAGTGCTAGAATGCCGTGCTAGAATTGCAAACGGCCAATTTTAAAACGTAAAAAAGGACAAAACCTATCGAGAAACCTAGAATTTGGTCTCGAAATGTAACATTTTAAGCCCTAAAATAAAGAACTATACGAAACGGGACGCTCTCCCACCTACTGTACTTTGTAAACCTTGAATTATCCCTTGGAAAAAAAAAGATAAAAGTCAAAAAACTTATTGTATGCCTCCTGAAACTGATGATTAGACTTCAGATTTTGCAATACTTTTTGAGAAAAAAAAGACTGAAAAAACAGCTTTCTGATCTTTTTTTTCGGTTTTTGAAATTTGAAATTGGAGCACACACACGTGTCTTTTTTAATGACTGTTTGTGAATGAAAGTCAAATTGGTCGAGTTCATTTTTGATGGAAAATTGCTGTTTTTTGGGCGTTTTTGATGACATGCAAAAGTTGGAGTTTCAGAAATCTCAGCATGTGATATTTTCGTGAAAGAACGAAGAATTTTAAGAGAAAATTGCATGAAAAAGCATAAAAATTGAATTTCATGCACAAGGCCATTTCTTACCTGGAAAGTATGCTCTATCGATAAAAATACATCATTTTTCTGAAAAAAAAACTTTGGAATGCTCAAATCGAAGCAACAGTTTAGGGCTACTTCGAAGTCAGTTAACTCTATTTTAATTTTCGGAAATAAGGCAAATTTTTCATTTTAAAGCCCGAAGCACACTTTGAAACGTCCTTTTTGCTCCATTTCTTACTTAAGAAATGTAACTCTCATTTTTTGTATTCAAGTAGTTTCACAAGGCAAATATACGTTTCGAATCAGCCATAAATAGAAATTCGTGATGAACCCTTCAATGAAGCCTTTTGATTCCCAAAAAAAAAAAAAATAGTAATGATGGTACAGAACAAAGGGGACGTCAAAAAAGTTTGCCAGTAAACGCGCGCTAACAACAAATTGTGATTTGACATGGGGCGCATAAAGGCCGCCACAACTTTTTCTCTGACACACACTATTTCGTCGTTATCTAGCTGCGAGAAAACGACGAAATAGCGTAGGTCAGAGAAAGAGTTGTGGGGACCTTCATGCGCCCCATGTTAGAGAAGTTGGACAAAGTCTCCCTAGTCGGACCTTGGTAACGCGAACGGGACGCGAATCGGACGTGTCGGGGCAATTCTAGTGACCACTTGAGTAGCGTCAGCACTCTTAAGTGATCCCTAGAATCGCCCAGAAACGTCCGGGGCACGTCCGTTTTGCGTTACCAAGGTTCGAGTAGGGAATGGTCTCAGCTTGCAGTGGGACTTCTGTTGGTATGAAAAAAACACCAGCGAAAACTCGAACGGCGACTTTTCCGATTTTTCCGTATTGCTAGGGAACTTTTCGACGTCCACCTTTCCGCCGAATCTTTTTCCGACTTTTTCCCTTATGTTTTTTGGTTTATGAAACATCTATAAACTTTTTTTTTCCTATTTTTTTGTGTTTTAATCATGAACCAACTACCTACTTTATATAGGAAGATTTAAAACGAAGATTTTATCGAGAAAAAAAGTCGGAAAAAGATTCGTCGGAAAGGTGGCCGTCGGAAAGTTCCCTAGCGACATGGAAAAATCGGAAAAGTCGCCGTTTGAGTTTTCGCTGGTCTTTTTTTCATACCACCGGACTTCTGAATAAGACCATTTTTTCTAGATGTAGTTTTTTCCGCTGATTCAAAATCTGGTCTCAAAAATTGCCCAATACGTCTGTGAAAAGAAATAAAGACCCTCAAAGATCGCAATTTTCTGTTTTTCCCATTGAGCTATTTTCTGCAGATCTTGTCCATCTGGTCACGGTTAGATTGAAATCAATATTTTGAATTTAAAAAATCGATCAAAAGCGAAAAAGTTTCTGACCAATCTAATTTTCGTTTCAAGATATTTACCAAGTCCCGCCCACTTTGACCATTTTGGAACGTCGTGTCTTTCAATGGCTTGAGAAAGAAAATCCAGAATTTTTTAGAGTTAAAATTCTGGAATCAAGCATACTCATACCGTCAAAAAAGATACGAAAAAACGCGTTTTTGGTCACCACTTTCTTGTCAGATCTTTCTGAAATTTTCGGAAGCTGTTGTTTTTTTCTGTGAACTGAAACTTCAGCAGAGTGTTATAGATAACAGTTATCTCCAGAAAGTTTCAGAAAAATTGAATCCCATGCAATAAATTTGTGACTGAACTCCCTTTTTTTCGTATATTTTTTTTGACGGTACTGTAAATGGAGATTTTCGAATTGGAACGAGGACAATTGAATGATTTAAAAGCTTGAATTCAATCAATATCCCGTTTACCGAGACTTGAATGATTCTCTCTTCTCTGCGCTATCTTTTCTCTCTCCGAGGTCATGAAATGATTTAAAACGGATAACAAAAATCAAAAACCATCGCGAAATTTTTCAGAAGTTTCCTTCAAATAAAGCTTAAGCGCAGTTTTCAGTCGTTTCTACTGTAAGAAGAGATTTCAATTTCAAAAAGACCCTGAAAATAAGGAACATTTTTCAAAGAAGCTAAAAAAAAAGTTATGAAAAACATAGGAGTAGTGTCAGTTCTGTGAGCTAAATTTGAGAAGAAAGATCTCAAATTTTTCCTCTATCCCTAAATAATGTTTAGTTTGAGCAGTTCTCGAAGCATTTTTTGAGATAAATATGAATTTTTTGTTGTGGATGAGGCAAAGGCAGTTTACTTTTTTTTTTACAAACGTATTGGGCAATTTTTGAGAATAGGTTTGAAATCAGCGTGAAAAACTACATCTAGATAACATGGTCTCATTCAGAAGTCCCACTGCGAGCTGAAGCCATTCCCTAGTAAGATTTTGTTAAACTTCAAATCACAATTTGTTCTATTATAGTCTGTGTGCCACGACTTGAAATTTCACGGAACGACATTCCGCTGTTCCGCTGCAAGCCTTTGCGAACCTTGGTCGCGCTTTCAAATTTTCTTTAAGGTACCTCCCACAGAAATAAAAACCAATTGAAAGCGTGCCCTAGATTCGAAAGACGCTTCGCGAACGCACGCAGCGGAACAGCGGAATGTCGTTCCGTGAAATTTCAAGTCGTGGCACACAGACTATAGCGCGCGTTTACTGGCCAACTTTTTTGACGTCCACTCTGTTTTGTACGATCATTACTGATTTTTTTCCAAGACAAAAAGTGCTGCATTGAATTTTTTATTACAAATTTCTGTTTATGGCCGATTTGAAACGTATATTTGCCTTTTTGAAACTACTTGAAAAAAATCAAATGAGATTCACATTTTTTTAAATTCATTTTTTTGGAAGAAATTAAGCGGAATAGCCGTCTCAAAAACACTTTCCCACAGCTTCGGGCTTTAAAATGAGGAATCTTGCTTCCAAAAAAATTAAAGTAGCACACTTCAAAGTTTAAAAAAATGAAATTTTCAAGAATCGAGGGAATTTTTGGTTTTTTGACGGTTTTCCAGTCCGGAAGTTTTTTTTTTTCGAACCAAATGAACATTTCGTCTACAATATAGTTTTTTTAATACAGTTTGAGGACATGTTTTTATAGAAAAAAAGGAATTTCATTCAAAAAAATGACTTTGAAAAAAAGGAAAAATAAAGTTTGGAAAAAAATCTGAAAAAAAAGACTAAATTTTTTTCGTCAATTCAAAAAAATAGAGCACAAAAAAATGTAGTTTGAGCTCTTCAGTAGCAAAAAAAAAGCCCAGTGAATACACCAGGAAGCGGAAAAATCTAAAAGAAGAATCGAGATTAAGCCAACTTTTCCGGATGATCCCCCCTGCAGTTTGAATCAAATGACGTTGGGAAAAAGCAGATAGATTTGTTTTTTAGCCCTCGGATTTTAGTTGAGACAAAATCCATGTACCAACCGGAAGTGGGCGGATGACGCCGTCAAACGACAGGTGTTCATGTGAAGGTGGCACCAAGGATCTTTCCCGTGTTCGATCTTCAGTGAACTTTGCAACGAGAAAAATGGATGTTGCAAAGGATTTTTGGTGGAGATGATGGGAATTTTTTTAGAATTTCGAAAATACTTTTCGAGGTCTTTTTCATCTCAAAACTTGAAATTGAAAGAAAAATTCAATTTCTCCTGTATACTCCGATCGTTATGATTTGAAACTGTGTGACCTGTCTGGGCCCTCTTTTTTCTCACTATATCATAAAGAAGAGAAATAGCGCTTGATTAGAGAAAAGGAACTTCTTGAAATTGTAGACAGTGGAGTATACTGTATAAAGTTACAGAAGGTAAATATTTGAGAGAAGTTTAAGTGGTCACTCAAGGGATTTTCGAGAGGTCTCCCAAGCTTTTCACCTTTCTAAAAGCTACCCAAGGCTACTGTAGATTAGGTTGAAGTGGTCACTAAAGGGCCTTTTTGAAAGAAGTCTCCTACGATTTTTTTCTCTGAAAAGGTTGGCTGAGAAATATTCAAGTGGTCATTCAAGGGTTTTGCGAAAAGATATTCGAACTTTCTCGTGAAAATAGAATTCTCCCAAGAGCCCCTCAATCAAGCTCGATTTTCAAAAAAAAAACAAGCAGCTGTCCTAGTAAACAGTTAATAGGTAAACATAAGCAACATGTGACAAGAGAA
Source organism: Caenorhabditis auriculariae (assembly GCA_904845305.1). Classification (NCBI taxonomy): domain Eukaryota; kingdom Metazoa; phylum Nematoda; class Chromadorea; order Rhabditida; family Rhabditidae; genus Caenorhabditis; species Caenorhabditis auriculariae. The sequence continues at coordinate 94,429 of CAJGYM010000131.1, forward strand.
AATAATTATAGTCAAGCAACACCGATTTGAAACATTTTGGTCGCACGGGGAATGGCTCAATGCTTAAAGGCTGCTCTGAAGGTTCACCCGACCAAAAACGACTTACGCGTGCTTCTTAATTTTTAGTTTGAACTCCAGAGAGACCTCAAAGCTTAGACCCATCTCACATGCGATCAAGAGCCGCGAAAAACAAAGATAAAAGCGTTTTTTTTGAACCTTGAATCGCACCAAGCCTCTCATAATTATGAGAACTTTGAACATCTTGAAATTCCTTCCTTTTTTCTTCCCATTTTCGATGCCTTAACCTCTATAATTAGGAGGGGGACACTACAGTAGCCTAGAAACCAACGATTTCACTAGTTTTTTTTTCTCATTTTCAGTTGAAAAATTGGTAGTTTTGTTGGATGTACAGCTCAGTCACAACCCTTTTAAGGCGTAATTTGGGTTTTCTGAGCATTTTTTATTCTGGAAAAAAAAAAGCTTTCTACGATTTCGAAATACCATGATGACATTCAGATGTATTCTCATCATTAGAAAGAAAAATCAGTTCGAGACAAAAATTTCAAAACGTTTTGAAACTTTATTCTGCTGTAATTTTCAAGCCTCTTCCACGTCATCTCAGGAACTCCAAAGTGGTCACTCCAGGGGCGACCTAGGGAGCCTTGAAGGGTCCCCTCTAGAGACCACTTTACTAATCCCTACAGGGGCTCTCAAGCTTGCAAAAGTAGTCCCTATAGGGGTTTTAATCAATTACCTTTAGGGATCATGCTGGTCGATAATCGTTATGAACTTTAAGAACCATTTCCATGGGAAAAACTGAATAAACAAGCGTTTTTTGAATGAAATTGAAAGACCCCTATAGGGTCCACTTGAGCTTTAGGGGCTAATGGGACAGACCTCAAAATCCTATAGGGATCACCTTAATTTGACCCTATAGGAACCACTTTCTTGGTCCTATACGATTTTTTCCCCTAACCCCTTTAGGGACCACTGTGGAGTTTCATTTTTTCTAATGGAGGCATTTAAAAAATTAACTTTGGAATCCAGAAGCCTCCCAGGTGGCAGTAAAGTACAGAAAAATGAATTCATTTTTTTTCCAAAAAGTTGTTTTTGGTTTAAAACTTCTTTTTTGATCAAACTTGAACCTACTCCTCATAATAGGAATAACTCATGCGAGAAAAATAACTATATTCGAAAGTAGCTGAAAGAAATACAATGGAAAGAAACACGGAAAAGTCCAAAGTTTTCCCCTAATTGTGTCCGAAAATTGGAAAAGAAACATGGTGAGAACTAGAGAAAAGAACATGCGTGAACGGAATACTATAGCAGATGAGTTGAAGAATTGAATTAATTCCTTCGCTCACCTACAAATTCAAACTGAATTTTGAAACTGACATCGAAAATCGCGTGACACACAACGCTTGGCAAAGCAAATTGGCACGTTTTGTCCGTATCAAAACATTAATTAACCTACGCGAATACCGACACCCAAGTATTAGGAGCTATCTCAAAAATTGTAGGCTTTGAAAATGCTCCAAAACTTGCAAAATGAACAAAGCAGAGAGGATATGAAAACGCAAAAAAGTTTTGGGCCGAACCGGGGATTGAACCCGGGACCTCTCGCACCCAAAGCGAGAATCATACCACTAGACCATTCGGCCATGCGTCTCTCGGCGGCAAACCGCAGACAAGAGGTCTCGTGGAGGCGCTTCCTGTGTTGAGGAAAAAGCTGGAAATGTTTATCTTCTTCGAAAATTATCTATTACTGCTTGCATTTTCGAGGTTTTTGAACGACTTAACCGTGTCAAGGTCACACTCGTTCTTTTTCTGTCGACGCTACTGATAACCAGCTTCAGAATTGCCAAAGCAGATTCGATTCACTCTCATTGTAACATTTGAAGCGCGGCTTTTCGCTAGGCATTACTTTTTCCTTCCTTCCTTGTTGGTCTTTTCGTGGTTCATCGATTTTATACTGTTAGGGAGGTGAGTTTGACGAAATGGGTCTATTAATAGCGATAATTCGACTTTGAGTAACAATCTAATGCTTTTGAAATCGGGAACTCGTCTAGGATAATTTGAAATGTTTACTCAAACTTTCGGAATGTAACAGCTATTGAACTTTTCCTCAAAATTTCATCATTTCCCGGGATTTCCTTCTAAAAATCGAATATGAATACAACGTTTTTATTTTCATCGTTTTCCAGGTCACATTATTTCATTACCCTGCCCTTGCTGGCAAAAAAACAACAGTCTATGAAGAAACCCCGTTATCGTTCACGTGGCAGTCTTGAAAAATATATATATAAGTTTATGTATGGACCTTTTCAAGTCTTATTTTTTTTTGTTTCATTTTGATATATTTTCCTTCTCTTTGTGATTTTTTAAACCTTAATTTTAGTCTTGAAAAAAAGATTCTGACGAAAGTTACGGGGCTATTTTTACTATTTAAACTACGCGAATATATGGCCTGTTTTCAAGGTTTAACTTCACCTACTTGAAAAAAAAAATCATACTTCTAGTTATTCTAGCCTTAAAAAAAATCCGATGAAGAAAAAATGTTTTCAAGAATTTGCTAGACCTTGGAACATTGTGATTTCTTCACGTCCTCTTTTCTCTCGAAAAATTTTATCTACGAGATATTTTTCCTTCGGAGAGAGATGAGAGACGTAGAGAGGTCAGACTGTTTCAATGGCTTCACAAAGAGAAATTTACCGTCCATAAGAAATTGATAATAAATAAATGATTTCTTGATGAACTTGGAATTTTTCAGAAAAAATCACATTTCCTGATAAGAAATCGGGCAACGTGTCCTCAGGCTACAAGGCTAGATTGAGCTCCTTTTTTGGCGAAAATTTATTCCAAAGACCAAGAATTTTTTTTTTCGAAAACAGCTTCTTTCGAGAAAACCTAGTACAGACTTTCTCGATCATTTTGATAAAAACAAATTATCTTTTTCCCGAAAAATGCACTTTTCTGGATAAGAAACAAATTTTTGTGATTGTAAGGCCACAATGCTTGTCTCTACCCTATTTTTACAGGAAAGGTAGAAGTGAAATAAAAGGATTTCACTTGAAAAAACCACTTGGATGCTCGATGAAAGAGCAGAAATTTTTTGAAAAACAACTTTTTCTTGAGAGACCTAGTACAAGGTGCACTAAACACTAGACTACGCATAGCATACTCTGATGTTATCAATCTGTCGCTTTTATCAAACTGTGCTCCTTGGACGCCATAACAGTTTTCTCGATTTTCCGTTTCTCGTGTTGTTCAGCTCCACTATTTTTTTTAACTTATTTTTTTTTCTAAGATTTATTGCTTTTTTTTTTAGAAAAATGTCGGTCCAATCAAAGCTAATGGAGACGGTGATCGATCCGGACAAGAGGAAGAAGGTGAGAATAACTCGGGGAAAGTCGAAGTGGTGTATAATAACGGCTAAAAGGGAGATGCTCAAAAAAGGCCGCAAAAAGGCAGCAAAAAGAGTCCCTTCATCGAACCTTTGATGTTTTCTAGATTTTTAAAGGTTCAAAAAATGATGGGAAAAGGGAGAGGCAGCAAAAATGGTGCATAAAAGCCGATGAAATGGCGCAAAATGGTAGCAGTTCATTTCAGTTGTAGATGTGGATATTAAGACGTTATTCGTTCTATTTTTCGAGCGATAACAAGCTAATTCCTTGTTTTTGATGATTTCTCATTTTCGGAGCCTGCTTTGAGAAGTTTAGGGAGGGGGGGTCAGAAAAAAGAGGAAACAGGAATTTTTAAAGTTCAAAAAATCTTCTGAAGAAAGTTAAAGTTCGGGAAGAAGTTCCTCTTTGAAAAAAATTATGCTTTTTAGATGAAAAAAATTGAATCGTGTACTCAATATTTTTGCTTTATTAGGTGCTCGAAAAAAATCTTTAACAATTACACAAATGCTTTTTTGTACTAAAAGAAGATCTCAAAAAAATTTTTTAAGAAAGAAGGGCCCAAATCTTCAATTTTTACTAGCTTTTGATGGAGTTTCTTGTACTTGGGTCCTCATTTTTCAAAAAACTAGGAAGATATGCAATGCAGGTAACTACCATCCGTATCTTGAAGCTTATAGAAAACCAAGTTTCAGGGATTTTAAGTGGAATTATCAGTTTTTATAAGACATTTTTAGGCTCTTCTGGCAGCTGGTGCGGCCGTTCTTGGCTTGGGAATCGCTCATTTATGGACCCTCAGAAATTGTAAGAAAAATCTTTTTGAGAAAAAAAAATTAACTTTATAGCTAAAAAATCGGAGAAAATCTACACGACATTGGAAGCGAAGACGAAGAAGAAAGGCAGCGGATTGGACGCAAATTTTCTGAAACAGCTCCGAGTTTTGCTCAAAATTATGATTCCGCGGTTTTTCAGTCGTGAAACTGGAATTATTGGTTTTGAAATTCTTCCAAATTATTAAAGAAATGCTTCGATTTTCAGCCATGCATTCTTTGATTTTGATCTGCCGCACTTTCCTGACGATTTATGTGGCTCAACTCGAAGGAACAATGGTTCAAGCCATTGTTCAGAAGGTTTGGGGTTGAAGAAATTGAAAATTCTTGATTTTCTGTTCGAAATCATCTTTGACGCGCTGACCATGCGCCTTTAAATAGTACATGACAGGTTTTTTTTCAGATTGAGAGTTTTTAGAAGGCTTTTTTTCTGAGTTATTAGGATTTTCCGCCTCTTAAAAAGCTTATTTTTCTGCAAAAAGGGCAAAAAACGGAACCCAAAAACAATTTCAATCGAGTTTTGGTGTACTTCTTATCTTATCGAAATGAAAAGGAACAACGATTTCTAGCCAATCGTGACGTCATTAGCAATAGGATCTGGAATAAGTCTATTTTAGTCTTTGAAAAGGGTAAAGTGCGCCCTTTGGAACACTTTTGAGGGTCTGATAGTGCAAATTTTTGATTGGGTGGTATTTTGGGTCGAAATGAGCTTAGTTTTTTCGATTTTTCATCATTTTTGCTACATAAATCAAGTCGAAAAATGAATAAAACGAAAATTTTGAAGAATATTTTATTCATTTCTAAGTTACAAAACGACCCATGTATCAAAATGGAAAGGGATTCCTTGAATAAAAAAGAATATATTGACTTGTACTTTTTTCAAAGGTTATGTTCATAAATTTTAAGTTTCTCATCATTTTTTTCATTGAATTCAAAGCCCATTTTATGAACTTCGTGCACCTTTTTGAATTTCATTTTTCATAGGACGTGATCCAGTTCATCATGTACCTGGCCCAATGGATCCTAGTGGCCATCCCAGCCACCTTCGTCAACAGTATGATCCGATTCTTCGAGTCCTATCTCGGATTGGCCTTCCGCACTCGGCTCACCAAACACGCCTACAAACAGTACTTCTCGGTAAGTTTCAATTTGAGACTTGAACTTGTTGAAGACTTGAGCTTGTCAGTACTTCTCGGTATTATAGCCCTTTTGAGCCTTCAAAATAAAACTTCAAGCCATTTCGGAATAAGAAAAAAAAGCTTACTATTAGGTTGTTCAGAAAGTTCTTGCGGTTTTTGATACTCCCCCTTGCAAGAATTTCTTTGAACTGGATTTTAGACTGGCCTGACGAAGTTATATATCATTTTGAAGCGCGTGGCATGTTTTATTTTGTAAGCGTAATTGTATAACTTTAAAAAAAATTTTGTAAATTTTATGTAATTTAGAAATAAGGGTTAAAAACAGCGATTAGAATAGCTTTTTTGTTCTTCTAGAATATTCTTTGATAATCTTGTTCTTTTGAAATTCCAATTTGTGGCTCTAACTTCTTTTAGAATGAGTCGAAAGGGATAGTCGATTCATGGCTAACTTGAAACGCTCAGAAGGCGTGGTTTGTCTGCGATCTACGCCAACCAGGCACTATCTCTTCTTTTATGAGTCGAAAGGACCCACTTTTCGATGGCTCAAGCCAGCCGTTAATCAGCTGTACAAGCAGTTTTTCTCGGTATTCTAGTCCCTTGGAAAGTTCCCTCGTAGTAAACTTGGAACTTTAACTCGCATCATGACGAAAATCAACAGAAAAGCTCTTCGGAAATCTAGAATTTGACTTTCCAAACGGGATAATATTTTTCTCGAGTTGAGGTTTATGCTACCTTTCTATTATTTTTGAGTTTTTGAAACATCCTATTAGCTCGGAAGTTTGGATTTGGATGCCCTTGAACACTCTAACCACTCTAGGGGTCACTGAAACTTTAAATTGTCAAAAAGGCCACTAAAACAAGAACCGGGAATTTTGAAGAAAAAAGGGTTTTTAAAAACTACATAGAAGAAATGTTCGATTAAAAAAGCATTTTTGTATATTTTCTGACGGAACTGTATCTTTGTAAATATATATTTTTCGTTTTTCGAGTTCCAAGTATCGATTTTCCAGGACCAAACCTACTACGCCGTTTCGAACCTCGACAGTCGGCTCCAAAACGCCGATCAATGCCTAACCGAGGACATCACAATGTTCTCACAAAGTGTCGCTCATCTCTACTCCCACCTCACCAAACCCATTTTGGACGTCGCTTTGATCACGTAGAACTTCTTCAGATTCCTATGAGAAAATGAGTTTTTCCAGTGGAACTCTCCTGAGTATGGCTATTCAAAGAGGCACCGGCAAGAGCACTTTTGTGCCGTCTTTCTTGGCGATTCTGGCCGTTTTTGGAACTGCCCGGATTTTGAGGGCGGTCTCCCCGAGGTGTGTTCGAAATCTACTACAATCAAAGCTTGATTGGGGCGGGGGGGATTTTAGAATAACCAAGTTTTTTTAAGTGGTTCTTTTGAAGCGAAGGGTTCAAATTTCGTAGGATTGATTTAAAAAGTAACTGATTTTCAATAAGTTGTGTAATTTATTTTTCAAAAATTACAAGGAAAATATTTTTTTTGGTCGGAACTAGTATAAAACTAGGGTGTCCTGAACTATAAAAAATTTTTTAAAAGAAATATGTTTCCGAGTCACTACTTGAAGTCGCGTTATGACGCTTCAAACCCATAAAATAACATTTTTTCCATAATTTATGTCATTTGTGAGTTTTTCAGTATGATAACTCGACTATAAAGGAAAAATTGAAAAATTTCTGTCTTTTTCTGAAAAAAAGCAGTAGGTTGTTGTAAAGTTCTATCAAAATTTCAGGCGCTAGAAAAATCCTTTTTTTCCCCCCAATTCCCTTGAAAGGATTTGATGTTGATAAGCTAGAATAGAGGTACAATCCGTTTTTGGATACCTGAAAGAGCTACTTTCCTCTGCACACTCTCTATTTAGCGGGCTATTTTCATGTTTCTCTGACCTCGCCGATGAGGGAACAGAGAGACGCGGACACTCGAGAATATCAACAAGATTTTTTAAGATTCGGCCACATGGTAGCAGAAGAAGCTCGAAAAAAAGGACATTTGCGGTACCTGCACTCGAGGATCATCACCAACTCGGAGGAAATCGCCTTTTATGGCGGCCATGAGGTCGGGTTCACTTGAATTTGAAGCTTTGTGGATGCGTAGCGGTTTGGCCATGGAACCCAGAAATCCTGAGAAATCAGGGATTTTCTTAGAAACTTCAAAGTGCGCGAAATAACGGGAAGTTATGTACGGGTAAATGTAGGGACCGCAGACGAATTTTCAAAAAAAAATTTTCAGCATTGAGCTTTGTATGGTTTGATAGCTGTTTCGATTTAAAACTCAGAACCGTTCAGTTTTTCAAAAAAGATTGAGGATGAAAAAAGTTATGACGAAAAATGTGGCGCGCCGCGCACCATTTTTTTAGTACTGAAATTTTGGTTTTCTCCATTTTTGACATTTTTCTCGATTGTTCTTCTAGAACAAGTTTTGATACTGTTCTAATATGATGTAACAAATCATAATAGAGTGCTAAAATGATAAAAATTTGCTAGTTTGCCGTAAAAGTCGGTATTTTCCAGAAAACAAAAAAACTGACGCTTGCGGGTATCGAACTCGCGAACTCAAAATGAAAAATCGCAGCGCACGCGCTGCGCCAAGCTGTTAAGTCTAGCGCGGGGAGCTTCCATCCGCCATACCCTTGAGCCGTTTGGATAGCACAGATTGCCTATTTCAAAAATAAAAACTTGAAGTAATTTAGCTATTTTTATCAGAATATGTTCGCAAATCTTTGCTCAAACGTTTCGTGGAAATTCACTTCGAAAAAGCTGTTTTTTAGTGCTTTTTGCCTCGTTTAACGATCGCTGCATTAAAACGGCCCCGTAAATTTTTTTGGCAAAGACGAATTTTTTTATTTTTATTCTTTTTAATTGAAAGATTTTTTTACTAATAAATGCATATAATCGTTTAAAAAAACCTGCGTTCGACCGCTTTCTGTGTGATAAACGCCGCTAATTTTTATTCTCTAGTTTCAAGAGCATTTTTTTGGCGTATTAAACAACTTTTTTTCAAGCACATATGCTGTGGAGAAAAATTTAAGTAAGCACATGATCTAAATTTTGACAAAACAAAAAATCGATTATATTCGCTTATTAACTATATTTTGAATTATGACTTTCGGCACTCCCTAAAATTTTTGGCAAAGACGAATTTTTTATTTTATTGTTTTAAAATTACCGTTACTTGAATCAAAATCATTATTTAAAAAAAGAAAGAGTGCGTTCGACCTGAAAACACATGAAAAAGCAAAAAACGACAAAATTTTTTAGTTGCATTCACGTTTTTGTACGACATTCCGCGCGAACGCATCAAAAAAGCGTGAAATATTTTTTAAACGAAAGAGGAAGCTTTTCTGTACATGTGTGCCAAAATTTATTATCCAGTTCCACATATTTTGCAACTACAGCAAAATGAAAGTTGAAAACCCAAAAAAAGCCACTTTTTCTATCGCGAAAAGGGGCGTGGCTTTGCGGTCCCTAGGTAAATGAATATTTGCGCAACTCGGTTTGGGTCGGGTTTTGGGATTCGTACCTCATTCCCTTGAATCCCAAGCGTTGCGGCTGCGTAGCGGAACCAAGAGATTCTTAGAAGTTAGGGATTTTCTTAATGACTTCAAAGAAACGAAAAAGCTGGAAGTTACGTCCGGGTAAATGCCTATTGGCGCAACTCGGTTCGGGTCGGTTGCACTAGAATACAAAGAGATTCAAGGCTTTTCGGTAGGAAAATTAACATAGAGGGCTCTGAATATCTCCTCTTCGTGCGCTATTATATTTTTCTAGAAAACGCTTAATAAAACTGAACACTTCAAGTCTATGGTGAAGGAACCATAAAATTCAGGCCGAGTACAAGCAGCTGACCAGCGCCTACGGCAACCTGTACGATCAGATGTTATTGATCTTCAAGAAGAGGATCCCCTACATCATGATCGAGCAGTTCCTGATGAAGTACGTCTGGTCGGGCACTGGAATGGTCATGATCGCCCTGCCGATCTTGGCCTCGGAGTATGCGGATACTGAACGTGAGTTTTTCGTTAGCTTGTCACAGTTTTCATTTTTTTTTCCCCATCTGAAGAACGCCCTCTCTTCAAGATATGTGACTGTCTTTGTTCATGCGCCTTTAATATTACCGAAATTCTAGGCTAGATTAAATGCGTATGCACCAAGGTTGAATCGTGAAAAAGCTGGTTCAGAATGGGTCATATCCATAAATGATTCAAAAGAGAAAAGGAAAAAAAAAATTTACTCGGAAAAAAAGTTGACGTCTTGCCCGTAGAGCAACTTTGATTCAATATTACCATTCTTTTTATTTTTTTGAAATATTTCTTCTCAAACTTTTGTACTTTCTCAAGTGGACCATTTTTCACGCAAAACTTCACGAAGTTGCTTTCTTAAAACCTTATTTTTTACTGGTCATATGCCGATCATAACTTTAAAAAGTCATAGGTCGACTTAACTTTTTTACCCGCTGAACATTGAATGATAGGTGTTTCCTGAGCCACATTTTTTCATTTCGGTAAGTTTTTCACAGTCTTTTTCGGTATACTTGAAAACCAATTTGGAATCAGCATGAAAAATCTCACTGGGCTCATTAAAAAGCCCCCCTGAAAGCACTTAACAAGGACAGAAAATTTCAAGCGTTTTTATTATTTTTTTTTCCACGCTTTTCAAGATTTCTAGCCTTCCAAAAAGTCATGTTGAGCAGGTTTTTTATTTTCAAAAAAATTCAACAACAATTTACTTTTTAGAAACCCAACGCCTGGAAGATTTACCAGATCATGGAGTTTCGGAACGAACCAAAGGATTCGCCACCGCCAAAAACCTTGCTATACAACTCGGCGGACGCGATTGAGAGGCTCATGACCAGTTATAAGGAGGTTAAAAATCTTTACAAATTTTTAATGATGTTTTTTTCGTAGTAACTTTGTTTCATTTCAAAACTGAATTTTCGGTAAAAAAATGACTTCGCGAAATTGGCGAGAGCCGTTAAATCAAGAATTATTTCAGAACCAAAAAAATTGAAAAAAATCTTCTAAAACTAAGAAATTTCCATTCGTAATCTTAACTCCCAAAAAAACCAACTTTCGAAAAACAACCTGAATTTCGCCTAAAAAAATTTCACTTTATCGAGAAAAAAATGTAAAATTTTTATTTAGAAAAAAATGAGTAAAACTATTATTTTTCAGATCACCGAACTTGCTGGCTACACGAGCAGGGTCCATGAAATGTTCAAAGTTTTCGATGACGCCAAGAGAGGAGTTTATCAGCGGGCTCTGGTTTCCGGAACCGAAGGTCAATCCAGGGGCGAGAGGTTCGACACGAGCCGCATCCAAGGTTTCTTTCGAATTTTGGCCTGTTCCAAACCAGCTGATCGAGATTTTTTCTTTCCTTCAAGCTGGAGATATTATTTTTTTTTTTCATTGCATCTCTAAACTTTTAGGATCTTCATTTGTTCATTCTGAATTATTTTTCGTAGAAAAATCAAGACTTTTCTTTAGAAAACGTATATTTTATAAAATCAGGCAATATTTTGTTTTTCCTTGGTTCCGAATGAGTGAAAAAGTCGGCAAATGTTGGCTTTTTCTGAATTTTTCGGTTATTATTGCAGGATCCTTTTTCTCAATATTTTCGTTTTCAGGAGTGGTTGTGGACTCTCCGACAAACGCGATTTGCCTTCAAGAAGTTCCAATTGTCACCCCCAACGGGGATGTCGTTGTCCGGAATATGTCCATCACGGTTTCATCGATTTTCTTCCTGTGCGAATTATTGATTTTTATTTTACAGATCAATCCAGGAAGCCACACACTTATCACTGGACCAAATGGCTGTGGAAAATCGTCGCTTTTCCGAATTTTGGGCGGTCTCTGGCCGGTTTACAGGTGGAAAAACTGAAGGGAAAAAGTGAGATTCAAGCTTTCAGAGGCCGATTAGAAAAGCCGAGAACCGACAAAATGTACTACATCCCTCAAAGACCGTACATGACGCTTGGGACTTTGAGAGATCAGGTAAAATCATCATTAGTTTATAGAGAAAGGTCAAATTTGCTCCACGGAACAGTGTCTCTTTGCTCAGACGCCAAAGGACTTTCCCTGCCATTTAGGGATCACTTAAGGGAAAAAATTAATCGCTAAATGTTTCAAAATCGTTTGAGACGCGTCAGGTTTACATTGCTAGTAATTGAATAGATGTGTTCGGCTGAAAATTGCAAAAAAAAGGGGCGTGACCAGCCAATCAGACACCTTGTTCATTAGAGCTAACTTCCAAGACTCGACAATCTGGAAAATAATTTTTTCAGGTGATTTACCCCCACACTTCCATCCAGATGCGAAGGGCCGGAGTGACGGACGAAGATTTGGCCCGTATCTTGAGAATCGTCCACTTGGAGCATATTGTTGAGCGGGAAGGAGGTAGGGGCTTCTAAATTTGGGAAAATGTGCTCCAGCGATCTAAGAAAAAACTTACGAAGGGATTCTTCGATATAGTCAATTTTCGAGTGTCTGTCTCTGTTCTCTCACCGGCGAGGTCCCAGAAACACGAAAATAGCGCGTCAGCAAGTGAGGGTCGTCGAGAGACGATGAGGGCGCAGAGAAGTCCCGCTCTTTCAAGTCGCAGAAAAACGGACTATAATTTTTCCTATGAATGAGATGGATGCTTCAAAAATCATGAAATTATGCTCTAGCGGACAGGGACTTGAAAAGAAAAACTTTTCTGTGCTCATAGTCTGTTCAGATTTTGAATATCAAACAGAAAACTCCGCTCCTAACGACGCTCTGTGGATGGCTCGCTCCCTGATTGGTTTGATTTACGCATAAGGGGCGGAGTTTGAGCAAAAGCTTGACATTCAAAAACTGAACAGACTGTAGATCTTGGGGAGATAGAAATGAATCAACTAAAGGCTTTTTAGAAATTATTTCAAAAATTTGGTTTGCTGAAAAGTATTTTTAAGGTGTCGGAAAGTTTTTATAAAAACAGGACGAAAATAATTATGAGTTTAAAAGGTTGGAACGCACAAAACGACTGGATGGATGTGTTATCCGGCGGCGAGAAGCAGAGGATGGGAATGGCTCGAGTTTTCTATCATCAGTGAGTTTGGAGGGAAGCTGGAAAGCCAGAGATTTTTTCTATAGCTGATTAACGGCTGCCTTGAGCCATCGAAAAAAGGGTCCTGACACGATGATGCACGAGATAGTGCCTGGCTCGTGGAGAGCGCAGACAGGACACGCCCCCTTAGCGTCCCAAGCTGGCCGTGAATCAGCTATAGACTTTCTGGAAAAAAAATTCAGAAAAACTTTTGTGTTGATTTTCAGCTCAGCTTCATTCGTAAATTTGATAGATCTCGGCTACTCTCCCGTTAAAAAAAATCGAAATTTTTTGCAGACCAGAGTTCGCCCTGCTTGACGAATGCACGTCAGCGGTGTCGATCGACGTCGAAGGCATCATCTACCAAGCCATCAAAGACGCCGGAATCACCCTCCTCACGGTCACCCATCGGCCCACCTTATGGTCATTTATTTTTTCACTTTTGTGGAATAAATGATATATTTAGTTCTAGAAGATGATTTCAGGAAGTTCCACACGAACCTCCTCCAGTACGACGGCGAGGGCGGCTACAAAATGAGCAGCATGACCGGGACGACCCTCGGCGACCGGATGAGCTTCACCGACGAGAAGCGCGAGCTGGAAAGGAAGCTCGCCGAGGTCCCGCAATGGCAGGACCGCCTCCATCACATTTCTCAGGTATTCATCAAGTAGAGAAAATTAAAGCAAAAATTTGCGCTCCATTGATAACTCCCTTTCGAGGTTTTTCATTCTGATTAGTCTTGTTGAAATCTCAAAGATTCAACGAAGCTGTGAATTAATCAACAAGTAAATGCCTCTGAAAGAAATTTTGCGCTCCGAAGAAACCTTATTTTTTGAAAACGTAGTTGGGAAATAGCCCGAAAAAGAAGACGGTTTCGTAAAGTTTATTGCGCTCCATCGAGAATTTACTATCTGATACGTTTCAAAATGAAAAAAATCACCAGAAAAGATTTTCAGATGGGAAATTTTGCCTAGGGTTTAGTAGAAAATAGAATACCCAAAAAGTCTCTTTTAGCTGAGTTTATGCGCTCCATCGATAATTAACTTTTTGAAGCTTTTATTTTGGACAAAAATAGTTGCGAGAATAGCTGGAGAAAGATAATGAATCTGTGAAGTTTAATGCGCTCCATCGATAATGTTTAATGCGCTCCATCGAGAATGTTTAATGCGCTCCGTCGATAATAAGTTTGTGAATCACGAAATTTTTACACAACTGTAAAAGCCTTCTTTGTCTGATCTATTGCGCTCCATCGATAAATTATTTTTTTAATTTTTGACACTTTCTCGGCATCCTTCTCACTCTTTTGCAGTTTTAAAACCTCTACAAACCGATCAATAATTTCATAAACCTTAATTTCAGATCCTGGGAGACGACAGGAACGGCGAAATCTCATTGGACACGGATGAAAGCGGCGAAGCTGACGTCTGAATTGATCCTAGTTAGAATCAGAAAATAATCTTGAATTTCTTCGAAGCCGGTATTTCACACATTCTTCTTCATTCTCTCACATTTTGTTACCCTTGTGCTTTAAACTCTTGATTATAGTCAATGTTTCCCGACTTGAAAGGCGAGGGAGGCGTGGCAAGGGGCGGGAAGCGTAGCGTGTGCGTACGCGGTTCTTGGCACGTGTTCAATTCAACCGCTAGCGAGCATTCAGAGAGCTTATTTATCGCTCTTTTCACTTCTTTTTTAATTATTTATTGATTATGTTCATGTGTGCATCAAAAAATAGAAGAAAATAAAAAAAAAGAGCGGTTGCCGAGCTTTTTAAATAGTCGGCGGCGATTGAATTGAACTCGTGCCAAGAACCGCGTACGCACACGCTACGCGTCCCGCCCCTTGCCCCGCCTCCCTCGCCTTTCAAGTCGGGAAACATTGACTATATAATGTTTTATAATGAATAAAGTTTTGAAAGCTTTCAGATGGATTTTTTTGAGGAGGGGGGGGGGCTTCAGAGGGAAAGGGGTGTGAGCTTTCAGAGTCGGGCACTTGCTATCTGCCCCTTTTTCGGTTTTTTGAGCTTTTGTGAAGAAGCTACGAATCAGTACGACAAGAAAGAAATGAACTGACTAGTGAGGACTCGAAAAGTTTCAAGTTTCAAGTATGAGTTTTCGATCGATAGTTCTCGACGAGAAAATAACCGGAGGCCAGGTTTGACCTCCGTAGGTCAACTAGGAACTAAGTTAGAGGCGATCAAACTTAGAAATCGAAAATCTCAACTTTCGTCATAATTGGTATCTATCGATAGAGGAGATCACTGAGGTCATGAAAAACAAGGTTTCTGAGATCCTAGGTTCCTAGAAGTCGAGATATTAATGATAATAAACTTTGAGAAATCATATCTTTTTTTCTAGGAGGCGAGGGACTTTTCCACCTGGATTTTTGGACATCTGACGTCATTTCCTATCGATTGATGTAAAAATCTCGGAAACTTTGGTTTTCGGGAAAATCGAAAAAAGTACAGTCTAACCCCTTAGGTTTTTTTACGAGCTTTTGAGGTCATGGAAGCCGATCTGAACAAAATGTATATCAATCGATAGATCTCGACGAGAAAATAACCGGAGGCCAGGTTTGACCTCCGTAGGTCAACTAGGAACTGAGTTAGAGGCGATCAAACTTAGAGATCCGAAATCTCAATTTCCGCCGAAAGTGGTATCAATCGATAGAGGATATCACGGAGGTCAGGAAAAACTAGGTCTCTGAGTTCCTAGGCTCCTAGAAGTCAAGATATGATTTTTCAAAATCTCACAAATGACCAACTTTGAAGGACTTCAACTCTGTTTCCAGGCATTTTTGAATGAATCAGCTTTGATTTCTGGACACAGCACGTTATTCTGCGTCGATTGATGTAGAAAACATGAACATTTACAACTGCACTGATAGGGCAAATCTGAAGCTTCTGGATGAAGCTCAATCCGTTGATGACCTTTATCATTAGAAAGTCGACGACGAGACGAATCGATTGACGTAATTAATTAAGCTGTAGCTGCTCCGGGAGCCGAGATATGAGCCTTCAAAGATCTCGGGAAAAATAAGTTTGCGCGTCAGGTGAAATGCATTGTATGAGGTTGGGCGTCGGGTCAGGTGCTAGTCTGAGGCCTTCATCGGTGTGGTTTCCTCGCGAAAAAGGAAAAGCTCAAATAAAAGTTTGACTTTTTCAAGTTTTTTCTAGTACAATCAATAGAGCAGCTTCCATATAGTACTGTTATCATATCAGTTTCAAAGGAAAAGCTCAAAAAATGGGAAAAAAATAAGGTCGAAAAAACCGCCTTTTTCGGACTTTCAAGCTTCATAACTCCGTTCATTTTGAAGTGACGGGGAAACTGATTAAACCGATCGATTTGTCTTGTTATTAGCTTTCCAATGGTATACAACACTAAGAGACTCTGACAGCGTTAATGACGTCACAGGTTTTTCCAGCTTACATCTCAGCTTTTCCATCAAATCGAAGGAAATTGCTATCAATCGATAGAACGTTTTGAGACGAATCTAATGATCTAACCCAGTCCCTGATACTCATCAAAAAAATTGACTTTTAAGCTGAGACAAGTCTGAAGCTTCTGAATGAAGCTCAATCTGTTGATGATCTGAATCATTGGAAAGCTGACAACGAGACGAATCGATTGATATAATCAGTTTCTCTGTAACTTCAAAATGAACGAAGTTATAAAGCTTGAAAATCCTAAAAAGGGGATTTTTTCGACCTCATTTTTGACCCAATTTTTGAGCTTTTCCACAGAAACTGATATGATAACAGTACTATATAGAAGCTGCTCTATCGATTGCACTAGAGGAATCTTGAAAATAACAAACTTTATTTTGAGCTTTTCCTTTTTCGCGAGGAAACCACACCGATGAGAGCCTCAGACTAGCACTTGACCCGACGCCCAACCTCAGACAATGCATTTTATCAGACGCGCAAAATTATTTTTTACGAGATTTTCGGAGGCCTGTATCTCGGCTCTTAGAGCTGCTACAGGTTATCTAACTATATCAATCGATTCGTCTCATCATCAGCTTTCCAATGATCTAGGTCACCAATAGACTGAGCTTTATCCAAAAGCTTGAGACTTGCCTCAGCTTGTAACTTGACTTAAAGATAGGTTATCAGTGAGTCAGATAAATGATTAAATTTGTTTCCAGGCGCTCTATTGATTAATAACATTTTCTTCCGATTTAAGGAAAAAGCTGAGATGTAAGCTGGAAAAATCTGTGACGTCATTCAAGTTGATGAAGTCTTTTATAATTGAAAACCAACGGAAAACGGATAACAAGACAAATTGATCGATATAATCAGTTTCTTTTTAACCTCAAAATGAACGGAGTTATGAAGCTTGAAAGTCCGAAAAAGGAGATTTTTCGACCTCATTTTTTTGACCCAAATTTTTGAGCTTTATCCTCAGAAACTGATATGATAACAGTACTATATAGAAGCTGCTCTATCGATTGCACTAGAGAAAATCTTGAAAATAACAAACTTTATTTTTGAGCTTTTTCCTTTTTTTCGCGAGGAAACCACACCGATGAGAGCCTCAGACTAGCACTTGACCCGACGCCCAACCTCAGACAATGCATTTTTATCAGACGCGCAAAATTATTTTTTTACGAGATTTTTCGGAGGCCTGTATCTCGGCTCTTAGAGCTGCTACAGGTTATCTAACTATATCAATCGATTCGTCTCATCATCAGCTTTCCAATGATCTAGGTCACCAATAGACTGAGCTTTATCCAAAAGCTTGAGACTTGCCTCAGCTTGTAACTTGACTTAAAGATAGGTTATCAGTGAGTCAGATAAATGATTAAATTTGTTTCCAGGCGCTCTATTGATTAATAACATTTTCTTCCGATTTAAGGAAAAAGCTGAGATGTAAGCTGGAAAAATCTGTGACGTCATTCAAGTTGATGAAGTCTTTTATAATTGAAAACCAACGGAAAACGGATAACAAGACAAATTGATCGATATAATCAGTTTCTTTTTAACCTCAAAATGAACGGAGTTATGAAGCTTGAAAGTCCGAAAAAGGAGATTTTTTCGACCTCATTTTTGACCAAATTTTTGAGCTTATCCTCAGAAACTGATATGGTAACAGTACTATATGAAAGCTGCTCTATCGATTGCACTAGAAAAATCTTGAAAATAACAAACTTTATTTTGAGCTTTTCCTTTTTCGCGAGGAAACCACACCGATGAGAGCCTCAGACTAGCACTTGACCCGACGCCCAACCTCAGACAATGCATTTTTATCAGACGCGCAAAAATTATTTTTTTACGAGATTTTTCGGAGGCCTGTATCTCGGCTCTTAGAGCTGCTACAGGTTATCTAACTATATCAATCGATTCGTCTCATCATCAGCTTTCCAATGATCTAGGTCATCAATAGACTGAGCTTCATCCAAAAGCTTCAGACCTTCCTCAGTTCACAAGTCAGTTTTTCGATAATTTATTTCTAACTCGTCTTATTGAAAAAGCTTGAACATCATTTTTAACGGTCAAAAGTCGCAAGCTACGAAAAAACTTTTTTATTATTTCATCTCAAAATAAATAAAGTGTGAAAAACCCGTTGATGTGCGTGAAATCTTGTTGTGTGTGATATGAAATAATATAAAACGGATTATGAGATTTTTGATATGAATGAAATCAAATCGAGAGAGGGAAAAGGTTAACATGAACTTCAACCGTAAGCAAGGGAAAATTACCATGAAAATGAAGAGAAAAAATTTAATTATCGGGTAGTTGGGGAAAAGCCTAGATAAAAGGAAAGACGTGTGAAAAAAAACTGGATGTTAAAGATTCTGACCTGTCTGCGCCCTCTTTCCTCTCACTGTTGAGTTTAGAAATAGAATGTAAACCGAGAGAGTTGCCGAGAGAAAAAAGGGTGCTAAATTTCATATCAAAACTACATCCATCACTGGGAAAAAATTACTGCAAAGAGGTCTGCACCTCTCTCTTTCACACACTATTTCGTCAGTCGTGTCAAGACCAAGATGTGGATGAACAAAAATTCAAAAAAGGTGTCTCAAGATTCAGTTCTGCTCTAAAAGAAGTGGCGGGCCTTAAATCATGATAAATGGAATATTGAAAGGTTCAGTTCAAAGATGGGTCTGTTCGGTGTCCTGGTAGAAGATCATGGAAGCGTCTGAAGCCTGTCGGATCAACGGCGTCGTGTTCCATTTGCCGAATCGGTCGATGGTTCGGGCGGTAGGAGTCGGGGCGTCGCACACGCTTCGGCTCGTCGATCTGCAACTGAATTCCAACTTTTGTACTCATTTTTGAGAGCAGAAACTTGTTTTCTTAAGATTCCATAAATTCAGAAAGACCTAAAGAAAAGAGGGGTGAAAATAGCCTTTGAAAAGTTTTTCCTGGGCATTTTTAAAATTTTTTTTTCCAAGAAATGAAAAATTGAGGGAAAACAGAGAAACTTCAAAAAAAGGTGACTGAAAGCCCGAATTTTTTTGAAAAAAATAATTTTTTGCTCCTTTCTACGGAATTTTTCGAGGTCTCTAAGAAGCCCCTCCTCCATAAGAAATCAATTCTAAAAAACCAAATTTTCAAAAAAATCTACATATGCCCAAAACGATCTTCCCGGCACTAGAACAGCGAAAAAAAATCTCTTTTAAAATTTTTTTTTTGCTCCATCCAACCATTATTATTATTAATACATTTCTTTGTCATCCCGTACTTATTAACCTAAAAGCTTCCTCCGCAATTATTCTTCGAAATCCAATATTCAAATAAATATTTCAACATCAAAAAGAAAGAAAAAAAGAACCTTTTGGGATGATCACCATTCGCTGTCATAATGCTGACGTGGTCATCTTGGCTGTATTCGTTTTTCATCTAAAAATGAGGAAAATTTCAATTTTTCAGTAAAAAAAAATACAGAAAAAGTCAAAGATGACATGAAAAAAAAAGTTAATAATTCAAATATTTCTTCGATGATTTCCAAATAAATATATTCAAACTGTTAAGAAACAAAAATCTACGTTAAAACTTGGAGAATAAGCCTGATTCCATTGACAAAATTTGATGCAGAACCTCATATTTAAGAAGAAAAAAAAATTCATTTTCTGGCCTAAGGCTCAAAAACTTACAAATGTTCTTCATAGTTTTCTCATAAAACAAAACGCATTGGGGAAATATTTAGTGGGCTCTTTAGGGTTTTGAAGTTTTAATGGCCCCTATAGCAGTTTGACAAGTGATCACTTGAGTGGCTGGAAATAAGTGGGCACTTTAGAAGTCAGAGTGGCACTACTGACCACTAAAACTACTATAGTGGCCACTAAGACGCAAAAAAGTGGTTGCTATACAGTTGGTTTTGGTGGTCACTTCAGCGTCCTCTCCTAGTAGTCCTTGAGGAACCCCTTAAGTGGACCATAGGGTTTCTCAAAGTTATTCAACTTTAATATTTTATAAAATTTAAAAATCTCGAAAAATTTTTTTCTATATGTAAAGTGTTCATCATAAAGTCTAAACTTTCCGTTTTTCTAGACCTATTTTTCTTCTGACTTCTTTTAAAAATCCAACCTGAAGCTGCGTATTCAGAAGGCCGTAAAGAATCCAGTTAGAAGACGTGCCAAAGTAGGGCAGAAGATGTACACAGTAAATGACGAAGAGAAGAAGTTCAGAATGCGTCGCCGACTTTCCCAGAAGCGACATCACGATGGCGTACAGGACGGAGAACCTGGAATCGAAGCATTGTTGATGAAAATTGGGATTTTAATGGCGCAAGATTTTATGATTTTTGTTGAATACTCAGTCAAAAACGCTTCAAAAAATCAAAAACTTTTTAAGGTTTGAATATGTGATGATAAAGGTATAAAAACCAACCAATAGGGAGTCCAACAGACAAAATAAACAGCGGCAATGAGAACCGTGTAAATGACGACCCGTCGGACAGGAATCGCCGATCGTGGCAGGACCCTTAATCAATAAGGTTGATTAAATTCGAAAATTAGCACTAAAAACTCTCTCAAAACATATAAATTGAGGGAAAACGTGGAAAAGTTAAAGAAAAAAACGCTGGTTTTTCGCAAATTATTAAAAATATAGGTTCAATGATAATTTAAGGCCCGAAAATTAAATTTGAAAAATTCCAGGGGCAGGCGTATTTTTATTGTGAAAGCGTCAAGAAAATGATGAAATTTGACATTTTTTAGAAAACAATAAAAATTCCTGAAAAACTATTGCATAACTTCAAAACTCCGAATCTCACCTCTTATGTGCATACAAATTGTTGATAAGCTTCAAGTTAAAGTAGACGATCAGTATCAATGGGACGACGTAGCCGAGGATGAACGTCCTGAAAAACAAAGAATAAAATTTCGTCTAGAAAATAATAAGAATAGTGAAAAAAGTCAGTTTCCAAGAATTTTAAATACTGAAAAATTGGAGAAGATCTACCATTTTCGTGCATTTTTGCCTGAAAAATTGATGACCGTCGTTAAAAAAATTTTTTTATAAAAAAAGCTGAAAAAAACACTTTTGGAGTTTTCTAAACAAAAAAATAATTTCATTACCAAAGAAAAAAATAGAAATTTTTCATTATTCTTCACTACGCCGACATTTCATGACCAATATTTACGGATTTCATCGAAATAGGTACTTTTTTTCAAACGGAGAATCCCTGTTCAAAACCATTAAAGAACTTCAATTAAAAGAAAAAAACGAAAAGAAAAGCAAAAACTTCAAAAATTCGAACAAAAAAAAATTTGGAAAAATGGAAAATCGACTTGTCTATAGAGCATAATTGTTGCAAAAACACAAGTTTTTCTGAAAATTCGGATTTTTTTCCGAATTCACGGGAAAATGTGTAATTTTGGTTTTCTTTCTTCTCTATATTTTTACATGCTATTCTTAAATACTTACGTTGACGTGAACCAGTAGAAAATGGGAGCCGGCATCATATCGGAGCACTTGAAAACGCGGACTCGTGTAATGTTCGCACTTTCCGGCGCGTGGAGTTCGTGGAGGACCATTTCTTTGGCTCGGGCGTAGGTCAACATCGGCAGGAGCAGTACGAATGCCACTGTCGACAGGCCTGAAACTTGAAAATCATATGATAATCGAGGCAAAGTCCGAATTACACAGAAGGAAAAAATCGAAAGTTCAAGAAAAACGACGGTTTTCTACGACTTCCTTACAATGGTCCCCATTGAGACACCAAAGCCAATATTCTCCTTCTCCAGCCATATTTTTAATCTATCGAGGAAAAGGCTTCCCCCATTCGCGTTCAAATTAATTAACTTTGGCTCTTATTAATCCAGTTTATCCATTCAGGGCTATTTTCGGGCTAAGAATATTACAAAAGGAAGCGAAAAAAGCTTATTTTCAGGATAAAAATTGACCGGAGAAATAGAATAATTGCAAAAAACCAGTTTATATGGTGAACTTCGAGACAGTCACGTTTTTCAAACACAAAAAGGAGAGCTACCGTAATTCCAGCTCTTTTTTTCGATTTCGCTTCGAAAACCCGTAAAAAAGGTCTTGAAGCGAAGTTTCCCCCGGGAAGTTTTCTGGTGAAATAACTGCTCAAAAGTCTTTTCATAAGATAAATTTCGATACGGTCCAGTTTTTCAAGCACAAAAGAAGGAAGGCTACCGTAATTAGAGCTTTTTATGTGATTTCGTTTCGAAAACCCAAAAAAAGGGGTTTCAAAGCGAAAATTTCCGATGGAAGTTTTCTAGTAAAAAAAAAACTGCTCGAAAATCCTTTCAGATGGTAAAAATACAGAAGAATTGAAGCTACCGTAACTACAGCTTTTTTTGATTTCGCTTCGAAAACCCATATAAGGGTCTCAAAGCGAAGTTCTCTCCGGAAAGTGTACGGTATTTTCAGATAGTTTTTGAAGAGATTGATGATTAATAAACGAACAAGTGATGACGCCGAGGACGAAGGTGCGACTCCGAAGACGGTGCTGATGGGGATAGCAAACGGCGACGTAACGATCAAAACTCATCGCCGTGATCAGAAAAGTGCTGACGATTCGGCTGACGCTGCCGCAAATGTGATGAATTTTGCACATCCAAGTGCCGAAGATCCAGAAACCGATCACGCTGTCCTGGAAACCGATGATTTTTTTTTTGAAAGTTTCATGTTGAGGAGGTTAGGTGCGGGATATCCGCCGGCGCTACCGTATTGGGCCCGTATAAGCATGGCTGTTAGAACACTTTTGGCAACCCCCAATACAAGGCACCGTTTCAACCCATTTGGGTCTCGGATTTTCGAAGAAACGGCTGGTTTCTTATAGCACCCGTTTTAGCCCAATTGAGACTCAAATAGTCTCAAAAATTTTCGTAAGGATTTTTTTAATAATTTCAGAAGCTTCCAGCTCGCATGCTGATCAGGTGTCTCAACGGGTGTACCCGTATTAAACCCGTGTTTCTGAGGTTATTTTAGTCTCAGTTGGGCTAAAACGGGGGAAAAACGGGTGTAAGAAAAATATGTAACCTAGCTGGGCTAAAGCGGGGTCACAGTTGGGCTAAAAATTGCCAAAAGTTCTACCAGCTGGGCTTATACGGGTTTAATACGGGCGCAACCGCTGAGACCCCGTGTTAGCACGGCGGGGTTACCCTGCTCAGCATGCGAGCAGTGGGACCTTTTCCCTTTTCAGCTTCTTCTGAGAGTCTCCAGAGGAGCTTTTCCGTTTGGAATGGCAAAAAACAGAATTTCCCACTCACCAGAATGGCCGGCGGTAAACTCAGCGACATCAGAAAATCGCAGACGCAGAGAGCCGCAATGTAAAGGATCGCGTTGTCGCCGGACCTTTTAAGTCTGAAAATGATTTTTCGATTGAATGAACATTTATGTTTAACTTTATATGACAATATGAAGATTTTCGATCCTTCTAAAGTCAATTTGGAAATTCTCAAGTATAGTACATCCACCACTATCTTTTCATAAACTAAAGAGATCAAATTTGAGACGAATGGGTCCTGGAACGGTAAAGGAAAGACTTACAGTAACCCAAGAGCCAGTTTACAAAATCTCCCTGTAACCGTTAGAGTTTTATAGTCTGTTCATATTTTTAAATGCCAAGCAGCTCAATCCGCCCCGGAGGATCGGTATCTTTCGCGTCGAATTCTTCTTGCGCATCAATGATGCTCTTTATAATAGCGCGTGACCTACAGCTTGAAAAAAGGTCAAAAAATCCGATTCTATTAAAGGAGCATCGTCACGAAATTATCATAAAACATCGACGCGAAAAGATACTGTAGCTTGGGGAGCCGAGTTAGCTGCTTGACATAAGAAAAAAGACTATACTCTCACGGTACCAATGGGTTCTTGGATTACTGTAAATCGCTCTTCGTTCCAGGACCCATTTTTTGCAAATTTAACGAGACTAACTTTCATTTCTTATTTTCCCTGTCTTTCCCTGAAATTTTACAAGAAAAATCCCTATATTTCTCAATAACCTCCTTGTCTCTTCGAAGTCACATGCTTTATGTTTATTTCCATCGGGAAATTTCCTTTTTTGTCTTCCCAGCCTAATCTCTTCCGTCACTGAAACCTTTTCCGGCGGTCTTCCATGACGCCGCGGATGATCGTGATAATCGAAGAGTTGCCGCAGACGCCGACGATAAAGCATAAGACAAAGACGACCACCACGATGAGGACTTTGGGCTGGAGTTCCTGGAAAAAAATGCTTGTAAATTGAAAATTTTTTTCGACTCTTTGCCAAATTATTTTTTGAGCTTTTTCTCTCTGAAGGTATATGTTATACGTATGTGGGAGCTGCATCATCGGGATAAAATTTCTATTTTTTTAAAATTCAAATTAAAAACAAGATATGAAGCTTGGAAGTCTGAAAGTTTTTGAGATTTTTGTAATCATACCATTTTTTTGATATTTTTCTTCACATTTCTTTAATTAAATTACTAATAATTTTTTTTTTCCCTCCTTTTTCTGGTCATTTCTTGTCTTACAATTCAATTTTTTTAAATCAGAAATTTTTTTCACAAAAAAAGAATCCCTATCCGAAAAACACCCCGAAAAAACGTCTAGACATCTCAAAACTTCATTAAAAACCAGTTCAATCTCGTTCCGAACCGCTCATCAAGCCTTTCTCACAAGATTTAATGAAAACAACCCAAGAAAGTTTAATAAATGAGCCCAGAAAATCGAAAAAAGGCGCCTAATTGCATGGAGGAGCCTCGAAAAATAGTAGCCCTCGAAATTCCAAGTCACGGCATTTTCTGGGGGGAAAACAAAACAAAAAAAAGCTTTGAAGAGAATATTCATGAGGGTTTCTTTTCTTGTCGCTGGCTTTCAGGAAGTGAAGACCGGTGTGAAATCAGCAAAAAAACTATATTGGTTCCAAGAATCGCGTCATAATTATGGATGCGGATGTGATTTTTTGGATTTTGAAAGAACTCGGAATGGTTAAAAGCTCTGAACTTCGCTCTGAAAAAGCTTAGGGATGTCCAAAACGCAAAAATAAGAAGATTTCACGAGACTGCAAAAAAAATTCTTTGAAAAAAATTGTATTTTTTTGAATGAAATGGCTTCTCGACTGCGTCATAAATATTGATGCATCTCCCGTTATAAATAATTTTCGAATAGTTAAAAAAATACGATTGAATTCATTTAAAAAGTAAGACGTTAACCGTTAACGCGTTTAAAACGTATGTGTTGATGAAAAAAATAAATTTAAAAAAATTCCCGGAAAAATTTTTTTCACTTGCGTCATAATTATTGCCTCAAATTTTTTTGATGAAAAAAAGAGCAGTTTCCCGTGCGTCATAGGGTTTTTTTTAACTTCGCTTAATTTCAATAAAAAAATGTTATCAAGATTTATTCTCACGGTAAAATTTAAAAAATTGCCGAAAATTCCTAATAAAGTTTACATGATTCTCAGAGGAAAATGTCTTTAAAAATTCGAAAAACCTTCCCTGAGTGCGTCATAATTATTGATGCAATCAATTTTTTGTGGTTGTCGGAGTTCTCAATGAACTCTTCATAACGAATTTTGATCCCCATCATATAAACTACGTGATTTTTTTAAAAAAAGTACTCATTTTTCACTACTGAATGGAAGTTTTTGTGGTTATTAATCTATTCGTAGAGTGCTTCTGGATTAGTTTTTGGTGAGAAGATGAATGAGAAAATCTGCTAATCGTATAATTGAATAAAAAAAATATTACTACGATTCATTACCCTGTTAAAAACCTGATTGAACTTTCGAGATATAGTTCAAAAAGCAGGTGGAATGATGTCATTCAAAGTTCACATTTCATTTTTTCCATTGTTTTCCTTAAAAGTCTATTTTAGAAAGGGAAACAAGGAATTTTCGTTAATCTGAGCGAAAATCTTGATGAGAAGGGGAAAAAAAGCAATTTGTGCCCCTTCTAATCCTCCTAAAGACGTTGGAAATCAAGTGTTCGCAACAATTTGTTGAAAATGGAAAAATGTTTTGAGAAGGCCTTTTTGTGATGTTCTGATGTGCTCTATTGATAAAATGGCCGTCTTTGGGAGAAGCTTCCGAAAAATCTGGTTTAGAGGAGTGAAAATCGTAAAAATCTTTTTTCCAGGTTCAAAAGTGCTTCAATAATTACAATTGAAGCACTTTTGGGCCTGGAAAAAATTCTACAAAAATTAAAAAAAAAATTTTGAGACTTTCAAAAACTCGAAATTTACCCTGAAAACTTCCCTTCCCCCTCAGAGAAAAAAAGAAAAAAGATTGAATTTGTTCAGAAAAAAAATAACCCGAGGTAAAATGAGATTGGAACGGAGACAATTTGGAGGAAGAGGAAGTTTTTTTTTCCTTTGATTATTCCAGATATTTTCTTGAGATTACTGTCTTTTTCTCGGTGGAGCACAGTTGGAGCCTGTTCAAAATTTTCTTATTTAACTTTTTTTTAGGTAACTGTTTCATCAATGGAGCGAAGTTTAGTGTCAAAATTGAGCTTTTTTTTGAATTTTAGTTTCTATTGAGCTTTTTATGTTTCCTTATTTTCTGAAATTTCATATTATCATCGGAGCACATTTGAGCCTAAATTTTTTTCCTTAAATTTATTATTTCTATTTTTTTCACGAGTTTCTTTGAAAATCCTTTTTGTCAATGGAGCACATTTTTCCCTATCAAATTTCGGCCTTCGAGTTTTTTTTCAGAAAAACTTTCTCGTATAGCCAAAAATTGCCGCGTGAGAAAAATAGCAACTTTTGGGACTAATTTGCTCAGAACTTCTTATTCTGGAAGTCTTGTGAGAAAAAATAAAATAAATGAGAGGCGGTGGGCTAATTATAATCCCTGTTTCTCTTTCATAAATTAATGGATTCTTCGAAAAATGTCCCGACGCAAACTTTGATCAAGAAACATTGCGTGTGGGGAATCCGCGTGGGAGAAGTTTTTTTTTGGTTTTTTTTGACTTTTTCAAAGAATTCCGAGTTTTCGATCTCAAAAAATTCACCTGGTTCGTGAACTTTTTCCCAAAAAGCTTATGAAATAATTTAAAGAAATTAATTTATTTTTCCAGGCTTTTTTTCTAACAAAAATTAAGTAAATTCTCTCAATTTTCACCTGTACCTTGAACTTTTCCCCACTTCCGCCAGAAATCAAAAAAAAATCGAATTTTTCAAAGTTTTTCTTGTCTCAAAATCTTTTTGATTTTTTTGTTCCTTAGAAGAAAGGTAATTATACTTTTGAACTCGGAATTTTCCGAAAACTGACCAGAATATACTTTGACGTAGCGGGAAAAGGTTCTGAAAGTCTGAGAATGCAGAAATTCCTAGTTTTCGCTCAATGAGTCTTTTTTGGGCTTTCTTCTCTGAAAATTGGGAATTTCTGAGTCTTGTAGAATTTTAATTTACATAGAGTGTTCTGGCCAAACTTCAAAAAATCAAAAAAAAAACCCTTTAATTCAAAAATTTCGAAAATTTAAAATTTTTGACATTTTTTTCTATGAATATTTTCTATTCAAAAAAACTTTTTCTAACCGAAAAAAAGAAAAAAAGATCATTAGAACAACAGGAAAAGTTCCTTCTGGCGACAAAAATAGCATCAATTTTCCTGGAATCCCTCATTTAAAATGCCTTGTCGGCCAGCTAATTCTTCAGAAATTAGTCCCAAGAAAACCGAAAAACCGAAAAAAACCGAAAAAACCAAGAGTTTGTAATTAATGAGACACGATACAAAGAAATCCTGAAATCCAAACAATTTTTTTCGCGACGACTACATTTTTTTGTCTACCCCTACAAAAAAATATTCAATTACAATTTATTTATTTTTTTCATTGGATGAAATAGATCTTTGAATTCGTAGATTTAATCTGGAACAATCCATTGAAAACCCCTTCGGATGACGAGGGGGGTAGGGGCTTTTAGTTTTTTTCCCTGAACCTCAGAAAGATCAATTTGACCCAAAAAAATCATTTCCAAAGCTTTAACCTAACTTTTAAAAATTCCAAAAAAAAAAGAACCTGTATGGGCGGGTAGACGTTGCGTACCCAGAAATGTCCCGACTGAGTCCCGTTCTCCAGGAGCCTGGGACATAGGAGGATCCCATCGGGCAGCGTCCGACATCGTTCCGTCTCGATCGACGCCATCACGCGGCTGTAACCCGTCGTGTAAATTTCGAACTCGGTGTTGGCGTCCATGTCTTTTCACAGAAACCCGGCTCGGGTCGGTTGCAGATATATCAGCAGATTATATTATCATGTAGAAATCGATAGTGAGGAAGCCGAGGCAATATTGGAGGAGACTTTTTTGGGCAAATAGCTCGGCCAGAAAGGCCACGCCTCTTCTAAGAGGGCGTGGTGACGAGGGAAAACAGGGGGAAGAAAACAATTTATTGGGTACTGGGATTCCGAAATGTTGATAGAATTGTGATTCTGATGGTGGAGAAAAAGGACGATTTTTCTAACAAAATCATAGTCGATTTTCCAAAATTTGAAACAGTTTTTCAAAAAAAGTCGTGTATCGGTATAGTTTAATTTTGTATGAATGATCACCAATTACTATGGTAATATTTTTTTCGAATTATATAGTCCTGTTGAAACCGGGAGTTGAGGTTTTTGATGAATTTACAAAAAAATTTTTTTCTTGGTTTTCATAATGATCAATTCAAGCAACTTCGGTCATAAAAATATCCTCGTTTTTCCAAATTTTCTGGTGAATTTTTTTGCCAATCTGAGCAACAATGAGCACTTTTCGAAATCTCGAAAGCCTCTAAATATTTTTTTTTCCAGCAGCAAACATCAAATCAGTCTTTTTTTTTTAGTTTTTCTCATCGGATGAATGAAAAAGTACACGTTAATTTTCTCACGTCTTATCAAGCTTTTAGAGATTTTTCACGTGAGAACAACTAATAATAAAATAATCCCTCAGGCATGAAAATAGAAAAAAAAACATTTTTCGTCGAAAAATCGGAGAATTTGACCTTTTTTGTTGTAGAAAATCTCAATGTAAAAATGCTAAAACTGTGATTTTTTTGTTTCTGGTCGCATTTGGAATGGTTAGAAAGCTAGCGGCCGCGACACGGTTCGTTTTGGAGATGCACCCGACCACATACGACTTCCGCAAGTTTGAGAAAGACACTTTTTTTGGAATCTTTATGGCCGCAACGCACTGAGTCATTCCCAGTTATACTCATATTTGTCTAGAAAAAGCTACAAAGCTGAAAAAAAGGTCTCGGAGCGAAAATATTACTGTAACTGCCTCCAGCGACTTCCTCTCATGTCGTAGTCAAATCCAATAAAATTCAGTTTTTTTTCTTAATAAATTCAGTGAGACAGGTGCATTTTGTTTTCAAAATGTGAGAAAAATTATCATCTGACATTTGGAGACTGAAATTCGAAAGTTCGTTTTTTTTTCGCTAACCAAAAGCCATGAATGACTTTACCTTCAAAGGCTTCTGTTTTTTCTTCTTCAAGAGACAAAGATGATGAATAATACGACTACAAACAGAATATTCGTAGTAGGTTCCGCGAAATGATAAAAGATCACTTTTTGATCTATCAAATGAATAAATGGTATCATTTTCTTGTTAAGGATTCAGAAAATAAAACAAATTAAGGTCAAATTAAGGTCATCCCTGAAGTGACCACTATTTTCATAAAGATTCCAGAAACAGAGAAAAAGCTTCAAGTCATCCCTTAAGGGACTTGTGCTTTTCTAAACCTTCCAAAACTTGAAAAAAAAACTTCAAGTAATCCCTAAAGTGACCTCCACTTTCAAAAAGATCCCAGGAATAGAACAAAAAAAGCTTCTATGCATCCCTAAAGTGACTTCTATTTTTTTAATTGGCAGAAATCAAAATATTCGAGATTTGAAAAAAAAGCTTCAAGTCATTCCTGAAGTGACCTGTGCCTTTCTGAACCTTCCAAAACTTGAAAAACTTTGAGTCATCCCCATAGTGAGGCCAAGTTTTCTAAAGCTCCTAGAGGCTCGAGAAAAGATTCAAGTTTTCCCTAAAGTGATGTATACTCCTTTTTAAGTTTTCGCAAACCGAAAAGAAGGCGCTAGTCCTTCCTGAAGTCACCCTTACTTTTTTCTTGAAAAGAACCAAAATTAAAAAAGCTTCAAGTGATCCCTTAAGTGACCTCTACTTTTAATCCGATAACTCAAAAAACTCCAAGTGATCCCTGAAGTGTTCATTGAAAAAAAATAGAAGCCTCAAGCCTAAGAAGTCCAATAGAAGGTTCTGGAGATTTTTGAGCGTCCATATCAACTTTTACGAGTATTTTTCCAAAAAGGAAAAATTCAAGAACTATTCAATTTTAGAGAACTCAACCGATCGAAGCCGCAGAATCTGTCAAAAGAAAATTGGAATCAGAGGACGCTAGAGGGAACACTAAAACTTCTCCGAGTACTACAGAGCAATGAATCAGAATCTACTCTAAAAAACAATAATCCAGTCTCAAAAAAATGAAAACAACTTCAGAAGGCCGCTGAACTCCGAAAAAGTCACAAAATGTGACCTCTAGACCAATAAGAAGCCGGATAAAAGGTTCAGAAACAGTCAAACATGGGATAGTGTCGGTGGAACCTGAAAGGGGGGCTGGCAAAAAAACCGTAAAAAAATGTTTAAAGTGTGCGCTATACGGCGCTGGTCGGATCTTATCAAAAATCGAACATTCATTTTTGTAAAGTTAAATTGATTGGCAGAAGCGATTTTTTATTTTAAGTTTAAAAATTTGGCTGTCGCCAGTCCTGATAAATCTCTAAAGAAAGGAATGCTCATCCCAAGTACGAAAACATTTTTGAGAAATTTTACAGATATTTATTCAAAAAAAGCTGAAAAAATACCCTTCAGGAGCGACGGTAAACTCGTGGCTGAACAGGTTGAAGCCGAGGCTGTAGCAGGTCATTTTCAACAGCCCATAATAATGTTCAGGGTTCAAAAAAAACGGGAGATAAAGGTCGTTTTCATAATGGGCGCGCGTCAATGAACGTTTTAATTACCTCGCCAGACATTCGAAAATTGTTGCGATAGTTTTTCTCGTCATTTTTTCATGACCTTTTCCATGTGATCTTGGATTCCAAGCTCTATTGAGGGAAGAGAAAAATTGGAATTTTGCCAGAAACTGCGTCTCTCGAAAAAAAAAACCGGGAAAACTGGAAAATCCGGTCATTTTCGAAAAATGGACAAAAATTCTAAGGTTAGCTTTTTATTTTTGCCTTCTCTGGAGCCTATACAAAAATTCAGCCGTCTTTACAAAGTCCAAAAAAACAAAAACCCAGTTCTCAAAAAAATTTTTTTCAAAAAAATTCTCTTAAAAAAAATCAAATGACCAATCTGAGGTTCGAAATAACCTGGAAAAACCAAATAAATTTAAAAAAATGTTGCAAAAGTGATCGGATCGTGGTAAAAAGCAGCCGTCTTTAGAAAAAAAGAAATTACGCTCCAAGGACAAAAATCAAGTTTCAAAGAAAAATTTCCAACATTTGTCGTAATAGAACAAATGACCAACTTTCCAAAAAAAATTCTTGGATAAATACAAAAAAATCTTAAAAGGGTGCCTAACGAAAAAAAGCTTTGAAAAAAAGTCAAACAGAAATTTAAAAAAATTATCTTTTTTTCAGACAAGAAAGATTTTAGTGAAATTCAGTCACTTTCAGGGTGACATGTGCGCTCCAAGGAAAAAAATCCAGATTTTAAAATATTTTCAAATCCAAATTTAAGAGACCAAATCACTTCCTTTAAATTTATTTAAGTTTTGGGAAACTAAAAACTTCAAAGAAAGCCCGCTTCATTGACAAAATTCAGGGCTTGAGATGATTTTCATATTTCGATGTAAGAAAAAAAAAAACGACAACCTGAAGAATAAAAAAAAGCTAGAAAAGCTACAAAAACCTTCAAAAAAAGTCAATTATCCAAAAAGAGCACAGATTTTCAGAACAGAACTTTTTTTCAATGTGACAACTGCCGAAAAAACCTAGCCTTTGGAAAAAGAAAAATTTTTTTTCCGTTTCAAGACTTCCATTTAACTGAAACTCTATGGAAAAAGGGTTCCATGGAGTCTCCTAGTAAATTTCAGCCCCCCTGAGAAGTCAATGTGCGCTCTATTGATAAAAATATAGCCCTCAAGAGGTTCCTCAAAACTTGAAGCAAGATATCAAATGACCAACTTCAATGCAGAAAAAAGTCCTGGGAAAATACGAAAATCTTCATAAAAATCTGCAAACTTGATCGGGTGGCTGTGAAATTCTCTGTGAGCTCCAAAGATTAAAATCCGGTTCTCAAAACATTTCACGACATTTCACGACAATTTACGTAAGAGGGCAAATGACCACCTTTTGAGTAAAATACACCTTAGAAAGCTCAAAACTTGATCAAACGTCAGAAAAAAGGCCTTGATTTTCTCACACGGAAGCTTTTTTTCTATGTGACAGCTACCAAAAATGAACAGTAACTTTTTAAAAACAAAAAAAAATCGTTTCAAGACTTCAAATGAAAAACGGCTTGATTTTTTCACACAGAAACTAGTAAATTTCAGCCGCCTTCAAAAGGGGAATGTGCGCTCTACTGATAAAAATATATTTCTCAAATGATTGGGCCTAAGAGGTCAAATAACCGCCTTTAGAGTAAAATAAACCGTAGAAAGCTTAAAAACTAAACGTCTGAAAAACGCCTCAATCTTCTCACATCGAACCATTTTTTCAATAGGACCACTACCACCAAAAAAAAACTGTAACCCTGTAAGATTGGAAAAACTTTTTTCAAGCCTTCAAATCATCAGAAAAAAGCATTGAGAGAGGGCTTCGTGTGGCTAGGAAATTCCAGCCGCCTTTAAAAGGGGAATGTGCGCTCTATTGATAAAAATGTAGTTCTCAGAAAATCTCACGAATTTTCACATTTGAAGGCAAAAAACATCATTTAGAAGGGATAACAATCTTTAGAAACCTTGAAAAGCTACAAAAACTTGGCCAAACGTCAGAAAATTTCAGCCGCCTTTAAAAGGTGATTGTTCGCTCTATTGATAAAAATATATTTCTCAACAAATTGGACGTAAGAGAGCAAATAACAACGTCCAGAAGTAAAAAAACACCTTGAAAAGCTACAAAAACTTGACCAAACGTCAGAAAATTTCAGCCGCCTATAAAATGGGAATGTGCGCCCTACTGATAATAATGTAGTTCTCAGAAAATTTCACGAAATTTCACATTTGAAGGCAAAAAACATCATTTAGAAGGGATAACAACCTTTAGAAACCTTGAAAAGCTACAAAAACTTGACCAAACGTCAGAAAATTTCAGCCGCCTATAAAATGGGAATGTGCGCTCTACTGATAAAAATATACTTCTCACAACATTTTCCGACGTTTTACGCAAGAAAGGAAATAACAAGCTTCAGAGTAAAATAGACCTAGGAAAGCTACGAAAACTTGACCAAACGTCAGAAAAAACGCCTCGATTTTTCCCACACGGAACCTATTCTTTCCATTCCAGCGTCTAGGAAACATTCATTGGATTTCCGCGGCAATATACAATCAAACCTAGTCTAATTCTATGGTCGCTAATTTAGTATTTGTCGGCGTCGCCGAGGAGAAAAAAACGTGAGATTTTTCCCCCTACGCATTCGAAACCATACTTTTCTTCCTCGAATCGAGATTTTTGAGCTTTCGAGTTCGAGAAAATTGTCAAAGGACGGCTTCCCGGAAAAGCGCAAAACTATTAGTAGATGTCTATAGCCTGTTCAGATTTTTAATGTCAAGTGCAATGACGTCATTCAAAAACACTCTTTGGGTGGCTCGCTCTCTGATTGGTTTATCGCACCATTAGGAGCGGAGCTTGAGCGACGACTTGACATTCAAAATCTGAACAGACTATAAAAGCATGTGAAATTGGAGAAAACGTGGCTTTTCTGATGTAAAAATCATATGACAGTCTGATTTCTCTGCGCCCTATAGTCTCTCCACTGCTCGAGTGCTATTTCTATTTTTCTCTGACCTCTTTGGTGAGAGAAAAGAGACGCAGAGAGGTCAGACGTGAAATATAAAGTCCTCATAAAAAAAAAGATATAAAAAAGTCTTGAAAAGTTTCAGCAACAGTAACTCAGAGCTTCAGAACTCGAAATGACTCAAGTCGAAAAATCCGCCCTCGCCTCAGTTTCAATTATTCTCAATGATAGGCTACTACACAAAAACCACATTTTGTTCTCAAAATAAGAGATTTTTGAGCATTTATTGCAGAATAATATCTACAAAGTTGCAATTACTGAACTTCTGCTGGACATAATAAACTTAAAAATCGAAAAATTAAGATTTTTGAGTTTTTACAAACTTGACTTAACTCTTTATTTCAAGATTTCGATGATTTCATTCATTAGTAAAATTTAAAAAACATGTTTTTCAATACTTGAACTTCAAATGACTCACCTTTCAGGTGTGAAAAAATCTTATTTTCATTCGAAAAATTTGAAAATACGGTCTTTGAGCTCTTAAAATCGTTTATTGAGAGATGAAAAACAAAAACTATCATCCTACAAGTTAAAATAATATCATTCCTTCCAACAGTTTCGAAAAATCAAAAAATCATTTTTTAACTTCAAGGTCTCAAATCAAAACATAATAAAATTACTGAAAATTTAAAAAAAAAAATGACAGAAAGCCTCGAGCGAGTCACACTCACATCACATGCACAAAACTCGGGATTAAAAACTCGATGAGAGAGAAAAATGTCAGAACGGCGGGCAATTTACCTAATGAGAGGACTTCGAATTATCGGGCCAACTTCCTCAAAATATGAAAAAAATTCTTTTTTGAAAAGACTTGGTAAATCTCTTTTCATGGAAAGGAAGTTGAGAAATCGCGGAACGTAACGTCAATTAGACGAGAAATAAGGGCCGCCGAAATTGAAGTCAATTTCGCTCCATGGAACTTTTCCTTGTCAGGAGCTTGAAATTTTGCAGAAACAGGATGAAAAGATAAATTGTAATTTGGGAATAATATCTGGGAAAAAAAAATCACTTTTGAAGACGTGAAATTTTTTTAAGTACCCCTCTAACTTCACAAGAAAAAAATTTTTTTCTCGAAAACTAAAATCAAAAATATTTTTTTAATCCTGAAAAAAATTCTAGAAATTAATCTTGAGCTCAGTTTCAACTCAAATGTTCAACTAAAGGCCTTTTTTTCAAAAAAATTAAATTTTTGACCCTATTTTTTTCAGTTTGAACCTTTAAAACGACCTTATTTCATTTTTTTAAACAAAAAGCAGTTTTTTTATAACTTTTTTTGAGTTATTTGAACCAATTTTTCGAACTATTTCAGCCTTCTAGAATGAAAAGAGTTCGCTGGGGCGCACTTCAATCCACAGAAAAAAAGCTTCGCAAAATTCAAAAATTTATAAAGTAGACATGGACTTTGTGAAAACCAAAACTTAGTGAAAAATTCCTTCAAAAAGTAGAACGACCTGGAAATTACACTGAATTATGAAAAATAACTATACTCAACTATTCCCAGCGATCTTTTGATCAAAAATCCTCCCCCATTTTGCAAAACTTGAATGAAAAAACAACTAAAAATAGCATCTAGACCACCTAAATCGAGCGTCCCGAACAAAGGTGCCAATTTGGGGGCGAGTAGGGGGGAAAAAAGAAAAGGTTTCGGATTTGGGTATGAATTATTGAGAGAGACGAAACCCAATAGGAAGTAATAAGGGCATTCTGACGGAGTTCTCGAATGAATAGGGTTTTCTGAGCCTTTGATCAGATTGTTCATTGAAAAAAGTGGCCTAAACATTGCATTTCAAAAACTGTCGTCAGATGTGATGTCGCGTACGCGAACACCAAATCTTACGACAAAAAGCCGAATAATGTTCTTAAAATTTTTTCTTTTATGAAATCCAAAAGTTTTTTCATAATTCTTGAAATTTGGAGGAAGATGTAAAAATATTAGAACCGGAAAAAAGTTTCAAGAAAATCGAAAAAAAAAGTAAAAATATCTGCTTTTTTAAGTTGATTCAGACTAATCTAGATCCTTCTGGCTGCACGTGGAATGGCTGAACACGTTGCGTCCGCGGAGCAGTTCCTTCAAAGCGCGTCCGACCCAAAACGACTTACGCTCGGCGATATCAAGAAGGGTTAGAGCCGTGTAATTCGACCGCAACGCATTCGCGACGCTTTGAGCCATTCCAAATTTGACCACGGCTTTTTTAAATTCAACTTTTAGTGAACCATAGACAATTTTCTGAGAACTTTCGAAAAAAACTTCACAAAAAAAGGTTTTACTACAGAAATTTTACTACCTACTTATCATAGGAAAGCTTTGAATGTTTCAAATTTATACAGACTCGGAACTTGAAAACAACAACAAAAACAGGTGAAAACTGATAGAGTACGCATCAAAAAAATCAAGAGGTACGATAATCGAGTTCCTCCCGCAAATAAAGGTGTTATCAACATAAATTATAAACTAGACTATAGTTTAGAGGCCCGACGAAGAATTCGGCTCATCTTTCATTCGAAAAAAAAAGCCGAGGTTACGAGGTTACTGTAAAACTCTCTCTTTTTGCACACTACTTCGCCAGTTTTACAACTTCTTCTTAGTCGAACTCTTGGCACAAATTATGCTGTTATGAACCTAAATTATTAACTACACTCTAGTTTCAAAAATCGAAAAAAAGTTCAATGGTTTTTTTATTCGAAAAATGCCGAGATCACCGTAAAACTCTCTCTTTTTGCACACTATTTCGCCAACTTTACAACTTTTTCCTCTTGAATGAAAACCAAAAAAACTTTTTGATACATTTATTCTATTATGCTTCAATATAATTTGATTAACAAATTGACAAAAAAAAATAAACCAAAAAAAGATCAAAAAAATCAGGAAAAAAACATTCGTTCTTACTACACAAAGTCTCCATTGAAATACTCAAAAACAACAGGTGAAATTTGAAATTTCAGACAGAAAAAAAGTGCCATATTCTTAAAACTTCTAAAAATTCACAACATTTTCTATAAATTCCACGGCATTTTTTTAAATATAAAGTGCAAAAAAATCTATTATTCCCACACAAAAAGATCTGAAAATAGATGGGAAAAATGAATTTTTTTCATGGATTTATCAAAAAAAATTACGTCCATCTTGAATTTTTTTACAGAGTAAAATATTAATTTTTCACGCTATGAAAAATTTTTTTAAAAACCCCAGAAAAAAATCTGAAAAATCCCAGAATTCTATCAAAATTTTCTATCAAAAAAATCTGAAAACTAGGTAAAAAAATTGAGTTTTTTTCATGAACTTTCCTCAAAAATTTCAGGTCCATCTTTAACTTTTACAGAGTAAAAATAGACTTTCTTCACTTTTAAAAACATTCACTTCCAAAAAAATACCGAAAATCCCAAAATTTTCTAACAAAATTTCTATCCTCTCAGTGTAAAAATCGTCAATTTTTTCGCTCAAAACTTCAAAAACTGGGAAGGATCATCAAAAAAAAAGGTACTGGAAAAGTTGTGAAACGTAAAAGTGTGTTGAAAACGGCAATATTTTGTTAGTGAAAAAGAAGTGGGCGTGGCCAGATTGTGAGTGGGCGTGGCTTCGCTGATAAGCCCCTCAAAAGCTAAAAATCACGGAGAAATGTAGTTTTTTTTCGCTGTGTTTTTCAATAAACAACTAATCCTTTGATTAAAAAAAACTAGAAACTAAACAAAGATTAGGCAAATGTTGAAAGATTGGGTGATATTTAGAAAATTCAAAGCTTTTTTTAACAGGTCTTTCGCGCTCTACGGAACTGAAAATTTCCTTTCCTCCTAATCAATTTCTGTTTTTTCCACTCAAAAAATATCGTTTTCCATTGCTTTTTCCGCTTTATCCATAGAGCGCACTCCGAAGAATGCACTTGAAAATGAGGCGGCTGAAATTTCGACCAAAATATTTTCGTCAAAATCTTCAAGGTCACACATAATCAACTGTTCGGAATCGAAAGAAAACGGAAATTTCACGAAAATGGGCAAAATCATGTGAGGAAGGTGTTTAGAGGTGGGAAATTCTTCCTTTTCAAAAGATTTCCATGAGTCAGGAGGACGTCTGAGCCTCTTATCAAGGCTTTTTCCTTGATAAAATCTTATAATCTAGTGGATTTACGACGTAAATTGTAAGTGCCTAATGGTTTGGAGCGGCGATAAATTTCAATAAAGGCCTTTATTCTATTTAAATCCAATTTTTTTGTTTTTTCTAGTACAAAGCTTCTGAAAACCTAATAGAAAGCATGAAGAATTGAACAAAAAACCTCGAAGAAATAATTATTAAATT
This sequence comes from Caenorhabditis auriculariae, assembly GCA_904845305.1. Taxonomy (NCBI): domain Eukaryota; kingdom Metazoa; phylum Nematoda; class Chromadorea; order Rhabditida; family Rhabditidae; genus Caenorhabditis; species Caenorhabditis auriculariae. The sequence continues at coordinate 132,575 of CAJGYM010000131.1, forward strand.
CAAAAAAACCAATGCTAAATGGGAAACCAAACCACAAAGCGGTTATTTTTCATTAAAATAAGACCTTAGAAATTATTTTTTGCAAAAAAACTTTTCAACTTTCTAATCAATTAATTAGTAGTGACAAACAGTTACCTAATTACCTGAGCCTAATTAATCTTCAATCACTGAAAAAAACAAACAAACAAAATTCGTCATGATGTTATATTCAGAAACACTGAATCATTGTGATAATAAGAAAGGAGTTTTGAGAAATTCAAAATGCACCCGACCAAAACTACTTGCGCTTTGTTGGTATGCTGTAACAAAGGTTTGAGTCAAAGTCGTTTCCAGGTCGGGACGCAGGAAAAAGAATTTCGGTGATGAATTTTTGTTCACTAGATGCATTTTTTTCAACGCTGATTCCAGAACTGAGCTCGAAAATCTTTCTATTAGGTCTGTGAAAAAGTTACGACCGCTCAAAAAAATTTATGATGACACAAATCTTAAAAAAACTTTTAACGATTTCTTTCTAAAATATTCAAAGCCATTGAAAATGTAGTTACTCGATCATATCTTAAAGAATAAATTTTTGAAAAAAATCATTTTTTTCGGCGTAAAAAAATTTTTTTCCTTGTTTTTTTGTGCATTGTTTTCAGCACCCATCTAGCATTCAAAATTGGAGATTCTTTTTTCCCTAAATTTTCGGCTAAAAATTTTTTTCACAGGCTTCCGTGTCACTTTTTGAGCTCAGATTCGGAATCGGCGTGAAAAAACACATCTAATAAAATAATCTTATACAGAACCCTTCCATGAAAGTTGGGAACCGTTCCCAAAAAAGACAAATTTTTAAAAAGTTTATTAAAAATTTGCATACATTCAAATTTTCTGATTGAAAATGATATTACACGACATTTAGAAAGCCTAGTTGATTCTCAATAAATTTATTTTGAGGAAAACGGACAATTAGCGGTGGAGCGCATTTACCCGCTTTTTATAGCCAAAACTCTCAATTAGCGGTGGAGCGCATTTACCAGCATTTTATGGCCAAAACTTTCCATTAGCGATGGAGCGCATTTACCAGCATTTAATAGCCAAAACTCTCAATCAGCGGTGGAGCGCATTTACTAGCATTTTATAGCCATTTTTGAAAATTATTCAAAAATTTCGCATGTAATAACTCCAATAAATCTAGTGTAGTCAAACGATGACCGGGCCATAATTTTCCCACTACGTCACGAAAAATTAATTACTAGCCTCCTGAACAATTTTCAAGGAGGAACTTCAAAAAGGTTCAATTTGCATGCTCATTCATCGTCCGAAAATCAAAAAAGCGAATTTAATTGGGTTCCTTTGCAAATTTATTCTTTCCGAGAAAAGATACATCAAAGAAACAGAATAGGGGTTCATCCAGAGCGGTTTTATGTCAGAAGAAGCCGATAATATTACATTTTATTGCCTCTTTTTGAAGGTTTCTAAGCTCTAGACACTGTTTATTTGATCAGATCGGTTCCCTGAGCTGTTCTGTGGTCTATTTGGTGGATTTTTTGACTTTTTGAGCGAAAATTCGGTGGAAAACTTGGAAAAAAGTCTTGATTTTAGGCGGTTTTTTCAGAAGATTGAGGCTGAAACTTGAAGGAATGAGTTTGAAATTTTTTAAGCCTAAATTGAGGGCAAAAATTCCTATAAAAACGACCGAAAAATTCGAAAATTCCAGTAAAACTTTCAAAAATGCTTCAAAAACTTTAACAAATCCAAAGAAAAGCTGATTTTTTTGGTCTCTAAATATTTTCAACCCAGAAAAAAGCAAAAAAATTGCTCTGCTATGTCAAAAATCTTCAGAAAAACCATAAAAAACGCCAAATTTTCTCAAACACTACAGAAAAGACATAAAAAAGACAAATTTTTTTCCAACTCCTTCAAAAATTCTAGACAAAACGCATAGAACAGGAAAATCGGGACAGCTGAATTTCTTGAGAAAAATAAATTTCGTCGACAAATTCCGGGAAAAAATCGGGAGCTTATCGCCTTATCCGAGCCGTTTTTCAGAACAACCTTGAAAGGGAAAAAACATTGATTCTTCAAAATTGATGACCATTTCCGACCGGAAGTTTGTCATGAGATAATTTATTCGATGAGAAAGCAAAATAATAGATTTTGGGAGATAAAAAAATAGGAAAAAGACTAAAAAAAGTATGAGAAAAAAATGATAAAAAAATCCAAAATTTGTTGATTGACGATTTTCCACTGAAATTTTTGGGCTCAAACTTGTTGAAAAAAATCTGATTCAAAACAAAAATTCTGGTTTTTTTCCTTCTCAAATTTCGAGTTCGAGTTAGAGTTTTTTTAGTTAAGAAAGCTCATTTTGGACCTTCCTTTCATTGGAAAAAAATAATCAATAAAACAGATTTTTCAAGATTTCTCTTTCTAACATAAAAAAACAGAAACGAAAAATGAAAAAAAGCACATATTTTCACGAAATTCTTCCTAGGAAAAAGGTCACGAAAATCTTCAGAAATGAAACAATTTAAAAAATTGGTATTTTCTGAAAAAAGGGCTTTGAAACGGTTCTAATTTCATTTTTTCGAATTTTTGAAGTTTCACTTTTTGAAGCTATTTTTGAACCTATCTCTCGTTTTCTTTAAGATAAACCGAAAAATCTTACAGAAAAATATGAATAATGTCTTAAAACAGGTTTCTAAACCCACTCCAATCTCACTTTCGAGCAAAATCGGAGCTTTTTCCCAAAATTCCTCTGCAAAACTCGTCAAAAGACCTTTTGCAACATCAAAAATAGACCGATATATCATAGGAAAAGTCGATTCCAGGGAGAAAAACTGCAAAAGTTTCGCTGCATACTAATTGATTCCAAACGCATTCAATTAAATGGCGCTGGAAAGTGGAAAAAAAAAAGTGGGAATAGAGAAATCAAAAGTCGTCGTTCAGCTGTACCTGGCACACAGGGCTCTTTGCTTTGATTTAATTGGGGCCAGAAACTAATTAGTTTCAGCTGCAGGGAATTAAATTGATTCGTTCATTAGTATAGTATAGTAACTCTAAGGGATTTTTGGAGCATTTCTCTTTAAAAAATGTGAATAAGTTTGCAAGATTTATGAAGTTATTATAGGAAATATTCAAGAGTACTAATTTGGGATTTCAAGTTGAAAAAAGCGAGAGATCATCGAAAAAGAAGATACGGTAGAGAAGTTAGAGTTCACCTCTTTCTCTGCCGTCTCTTCATACTTTCTACTCATTTTCAGTACCTTTCAGCTTGTAAAGCGAGAGAACAACAGCGGCCTGAAGAGACGTCAGAGAAGCAGACTGATTCTTTTTCTCTGGCGTCTCTTCTGGCTCTAGAACGCTCTCTTTTTTCAGATTCTCTGGCGTCTTTTCATTCAGCGACTCTCTTGATTCTTCTCATTTTTTAAGAGAAGGTTTCAAAATTTGTTTGAAAGTTCGTTTTATTATTCATAAAATAGTTATTGTCGAATTGAACTAGTAAAAAGTGGAAAAATCAAGAAAAGAGTGGGAATGATAGAACAACGACGGCCGGAAGAGACGCCAGAGAAACCGACAGTTTCTCTTTCTCTGGAACTCTTCAAACCTTAGTTAATATCTCCTCTGGAATTTTCCAGCTTGTTTTTGGTCACGTTAAATATTAAAAAAAATTTTAATATCAGTTTTTTCCAATGTTAACACATCCTTATACAAGCAATCTGAGAATATTCTGGAATATTGTTTCATTTTTGATTTCAGATTTCTCTGAAACACGAATCGCATTTAAAATCGACTGAAAAGTTGAAATTATCAAGATTTTTTCTTAATATGCTTTTCGAGCAAAGTAGAATCCGACTTTCTACAAAAATCAAAAAATTGAAGAATTAAACCAAAATAAACTCAAAGAAGACTCACAACTCCAAGTTGAAGCACTTCGAAATCATAAGATTAGTCTTCTATTTCGACAGGGAGAAGCCAAAAATCAACTTGAAAATGATGGTTTCGAAATTCTCTCGGATTGGAGAAAGTGGCTAGATTTTTCAACTTTTTTTTGAATCTTAATTTTTTTCTAAAATCGAAGGAAAGTTAGGGAAATTAAAAAAAAAAGAGATTCTCCTCAAATGGTCGCGTTTGGAATGGCTTAATGGCTGAGAAAAGTGATTTTTTGAGGTGCGCCCGACTGAAACCGACTTGCGCGTGTGAGCATCAAAAAGTTTCAAAATTTATGCTCTAGAGGCTAGATCCAACTATTCAAAAGTTCTACTGGGATCTTTCCTGGTATGAAAAATCCAAAAAAGGCGATTTATTGGAATTTGGAGTGTCGCGCTCACTATCCCACAAAAAAGCGATTATTCTTAATTGGTCGCATTTGGAATGGCTCAATAGCTGAGAAAAGGGGTTTTTTTGAAGTGCGTCCGACTAAAACTGACTTGCGCGCGTGAGCATCGAGTTTCAAATTTAATGTCTTTAAGGCTTGACATAACTATTCAAAAATTCTACTGGAAGCTGGAAACTTTTTTCTGATATCAAAAATCCAAAAAAGTAGATTTTTTTTAAATTGGGAGTGTCGCGCTCTCTATCCCACAAAAAAAGCGATTATTCTTAATTGGTCGCATTTGGAATGGCTCAATGGCTGAGAAAAAAGGTTTTTTGAGATGCGCCCGACTGGAACCGACTTGCGCGCTTGAGTATCCATGAGTGTGTAAAGCTCGATCTAAGTCCTAATGAGAGCTAAGATTTTTTCCTGGTCTGAAAAATCCAAAAAGGCGATTTTTTGAAATTTGGAGTGTCTGGGGGATATCTTTAAAAAAAAAAATTTTTTTTCCGAACAAACCATCAATTTAGCATGACACTACCAATAATTTGCCCAGAAAACACCCAATTTCTTCCGAATAAGGATAAAAATTTGATATTGTTCCTCTCGAATCTCCAATATATTGGACGCGGATTATTCAACATCACTTCAATCTAATCTAATCCCTGTACGGATTTACATTTTGATAATCAAACGAAATTTGCAACCACAGAAACGGGAAACCTGACAAGGGGAGATTAGGAAAGTCTGTTGTTGGGTGTGGGAGGGGATGTAAACAAAAATCAAAGAAATAATGAAGGATTTCTGAATTTTTTCCTAGCCTGGCCAGACATTGAGAATATTCGAAAATAGGTTAAAAAGTAGTGTTTTTTCTGAAATACTAACTACTACAAATCATTTCTAAAAATTGAAATCTTGAAAATTCCGGCTGTTTTAAGGGAGAAAAGTTGCTCCGTTGGCAAAAAAAATTGAAAAAACAGATTTCTGAGTGAAAAGATTGATAAAATCTGCTTCAAAGATTGAAAATCGCTTGAAATTCTTTAAAATTTTTGAATATCGAAGGAAAAAAATTCTGTTTTCTCTGCACCCTCTCGACCTCACCAGTTAGAGAGAAGAGGGCGCAGACCGGTCAGAAAATCGCAAGTTCTGGTGGATGAACTATCTGGAAAATTTCCAGCTTCTCCTGATTACATCAAATACTTCCAAAACCAAAAATTGACGACGTATTTTTCCATCATATCCACTATACACCCAGATAAAAACCAATTAATTCTATTTTTTAACAAATAAACGTTAAACGGAAGCCCTAATCAAGTAGAAATGTTCAACATAGACTCCAAAAATCACAAACAAAGAGCAAAAATAAGTCGGGCGCCGACTGGAACGCTAATCTTTCCCATTTTCAACGCATATCAGTGTTCGAAGATTAATTTGAGTTGGCTTATTTTAAATGATTACGGTAGAATAAAGAGAGAAAACAAGGAAAAGTACGGTAGGGAAAAAGTTTCGATGAGCAAAAACGAGTTATAGCACGTGTGGTCGCACGTAGAATATCAGCGCCCGACCAGAAACTACTTGCGCTTTTTTTTATCCTGTAGCATGAAAGCGGTTAGAAGGAAGTGAGCAACTGGGAAGTTTTTATTGGAGAAAGAAAGAAAAAAAATCCGGAACGATGAGCTAAGACTTTGAGTTACAGTACCTATGGTCGCACGTGGAATGGCTCAAAACGATCGCGGAAATTTTTTCAGCGCCCGACCAGAAACTACTCGCGCTTTTTGGTATCCTGTAGCATTGAAAGCGGTCAGAAGGAAGTGAGAAAGATCCTGAATGATGCGCTAAAATTTTGAGTTACTATACCTATGGTCGAACGTAGAATGGCTCGAAGCGATCGCGCCCTACCAGAAACTACTTGCGCTTTTTGGTATCCTCTAGCATGAAAGAGAGCGGTTATAGGAAGTAAAAAAACTTGGAAGGTTTTTTTATTGGAAAACATAAAAAAATATTTATCCTCCATTCCGTAATTCAATAAAATGGTGCTGTCTGGGAAAACAAGGGAAATTCAATTTTCTGAAGATAATGAAAAATGTTGCTCATTTGTTAATGAAGTTATTTACCTCGAAACTTTTCTTTAAAACATCAGAATTTCATATTGAAAGCTCTCATTTTTTCAGCAAAAAATCTTCAAAAAATCTTGAATCTCAAGCTTAAAAACTACAAAAACTTGTGCTCTTAAGCCAAGTCTCAATTGCGTACAGAGAGTTAAGCCTAATCGCCAGCTTAATATATCAAAGAGACCTCAAAAAGACTTGAAAAGAGGAGGGAAACTTTATTTAGCCATGGAGCGCGTTCCGGGTGAATCTTTCAGCCTCAAAGTTCGTTACTTCTCATATTTCTATTTCTGTATAAAATTCAAGTTAGTGAATCTTGGAACTCACCAGTTTGATCTGAAGAAATCATGAAAAAGCACTAGAATAGAATGAAACTGACAAATAAAGTTTTTTTAGCCTTGGAGCGCATTCAACGCTCACTTTTCAGCCTCAGAATCACTAATTAATTGATAACCTCCTCGTTCCTGAAAATTCTCGTTCTAACTGGACTGTTTCAGTGGTTTCAGTTTCAGTAACTCATTTTTTACGATCGAGCTAAAAAAAACTATTTTCAGCCATGGAGCGCACTTCAACCCGAAAATTAAGCCAAAAAAACAACTATTTCATATTATACATAAGAATTGTGAATTTAACTCTGCAAGAAAATTTTTTTCAAGGAAATATAGATAGCACGTTAAGAGACAAAAACAGAAGAAAAAGCTCATTTAGCCTTGGAGCGCATTTGAGGGTCCTTTTTCCGCCTCAAAAATTAATTGTTAATCACCTCATTCATAAAATTTTCTGTTTTAACTAAAACTTTTTTTCAAAGTTTCAGCTCGAAAAATTCAGAGGAATAAAAGAAAAAAAAGATAAAGAGTTTTTTTAGCGTTGGAGCGCACTTCAGTTCAATTTTCTGCTTCAAAGATGGCAAATAAATTGAATTGATACACGAAAATATGCTATTAACTTTGCAAAACTTCTAATTCAAACTTGAAAAAAAAAACCAAGGAAAGAAATTCAAAAAAAAACATCCATTAGCCTTGGAGCGAACTTGACGTTAATTTTCAGCCGTCAAAAATCTCAGAATCCTATATGACTTCACAGACGGAAAATATAAAATATAACCTTTATGATTGGCCATAAAATGAATGCCCAAACGATTAAAAACCTAGGAAATGACGTGGGAAACCCAAGGCAACTCTTTATTTATTTCCCGAAACGAACCCATGGCCTCGGGGCCCGAAAAACTGATTTCCTTCTCATTTTCTCGAAGCAGCAAAGACCAGTGGCAAACAAAATACAAATTTATTTATACTGCAGAACGCTTTGGAAAGGAGAAAATAAATAAATTCAAAGTGGATTATGCAGAAAAAGGCTTTTCTAATGATTTCCATGCCAAGTGGGGAGGTTCTGGTAGAAAAAACATTTAAAAAAAAGAATTTTCTGGAATTTTCCGGTCAGCTTGAGATAATTGAAGCCTGTGAAAGTTTTGGGAAAGCCAGAATTTTGAGCTAAACTGAAATTCCTTTATTGCATAGTGTAGAAAGTGTAATTTTTTTCGATTTTTTTGAAAAATGATCATGAGAGATAAAAAAAGAATTTTCAAGAATCGGCCCAAAACTGCGAAATGATTCTCTCAAAGTGTGCTATTTAATATTCCAAAAAATAGTCGGAAAATCAAAATTTTTAAGAACCGATATAAAAGAAAAAATTTAAACGAAAATTGATCAATAAAAACAAAAAAAAATCGAAAAATCAGAAAAAAGCACTTTCATGTTAGACAATATGAAACCGCTGAAAATCTGCGGAGAAAATACACGGAACCTAGAAAAAAATTCTTATTTAAAAAAATCGACAAAATTGACGTCAGTTCACCAATAAGACGTCAACGACAACCTTTTGGCGCTTAACTTGATATTCTAATTTCAAGTTTAATTTCAGCTATCTAGTTCATATAACACTCATTCATTATGTTTTCTGAGAGAACGAAGTTTCTTCCAAAGTTGAAAATCATGAAATCAACGTAAAAAGCGAAAAAAACGCTTTTCCCCGTCTTTTTGATTTACCGGGTAGATCGTCCGTGAGTACATCATTTCTGACTCGAGTTGACAAAAAAAGAACTAGGAAAAAAATCCCAGAGAAACAAAAAAAGAGTGATGAAACTGACAAAACGGGTCAAAGCTTTCGTTTTGAATAGAGGAAGAAAAGATTTTAGTTCCTTCCCGCCCCGTTTTCTGAGGTCTGTGATGTGTTTGTGACGTTTTTCTCATTAGAAATATGAATTTTCGATGATCAAACTTGAGCCCGGGAGTTTGTTTCAAGAAGAAAAAGCAGATAAACAGAAGGATGGCTCGAAAAACGTTCGATTAGAAAAGGGCATCCAAATTTGCGTTCCGAATCTTAAAGGATCAGTCAATTTCCAAGGAATGCGTCCTGGAACGAATAAATCGACAGTGTTCAAAAATTCAGGAAATTGATGCGTGAATCTTTGAAAAAACCATTCAAAAGGTCCACAATTTCACGAAAAATCTCAAGAAAAAAAAATGGCAAAAAAAAATTTTTCAGGGCGGGGATCGAACCTGAGACCTATACTCATCAATCTTGCGTCTTCTCCACTGCTCTATTCTGTCACCAAAACCAGAAACGCCATAGCGCTCTCAAAAAAAGTGCTTTGAAAATCATTTTTAAGGTATAAAATTTTTTTTCAAGTGAAGGAAGTAGATTTTTTCGTCACCAGATGAACCAGATGCATACAAATTTCCAAAAAGGTCTACTTCAAGTTTTTGAAATTGAATAAAACTTCATTTGAGGATTTTTTTCGGCAGTTTCAGAGCTCAGATCCGGAACCCGCGTCAGAAACTACACTCACAAGACAGAAAAAATATTTAAGAAAAGAAAAAAAAAAGGCCAGACGGGCGTGGAAAGGCCATACGCACTGTCTGTCTGGAGAACCCGCCACTTTAACTTTTGAAAAACAAGATAATCAATGATAATTAGAGGATTTTTTCACTTTTTGCGAGAAAAACACACGGAAGTGTCGGTGGGATCCAAAAAACCAGGCTATTCAAATATGCGAGTCGGCGGGTTTTTCGTGGGAGAATGAGCTTCTCTCGATTATTTATCTCGGGTTACACCACACCGGACGCACTTTACAGATTAACCGATGAATCCGACGTTCTGAGCTAATTTTTTTGGCGAGAGATCTAAGGTCCTGAAACGAAAGCTTCAACCAGAAGGAGGGTAATTCAACTTTGAGCCGGGAATTTCCTGAAAGATGGCCAAGGTACTCTTGAAGCCTTATATAAAGTTTCTGAAAGTCTGAAATTGCAAAAACTCCCAATTTTCGATAAAAAGACATTTCAAAGTCAAAGAAAACCACGAAAATCTCAAAAAATGACTTTAAAGCTTCCAGAAAAGATCTCGAAACGAAGAGCTGTACTCAGAAGGAAGGTAATTTGAATTTGAGCTGGAAATTTTCTGAAAATTGTCCAGGGTACTCTTTGATGAACCAGAAGAAGGTCCTGGAAGCACAAAACTGCAAAAAAAGCTAGTTTCCGAGAAAAATTACTTTGAAGTCGAAAAAAAAATCCCAAAAAATTGGTCTTTTTAAGGTGTATCTCAAGTTAAATCACACCGGACGCACTTTACAGATTAAACGATGAATCCGACATTCTGAGCTAATTTTTTTTCGGCGAGAGATCTTAGAAATGGTCCTGAAACGAACAGCTTTTCCTAGAAGGAAGGTAATTCAACTTTGAGCCGGGAATTTTCTGAAAAATGGTCAGTATATTTTCTGATGCACCAGAAGAAGATTTTAGGTTTCAGATCGCAAAAACTCCCAATGTTCGAGCTTTTTACAAATATTCAAAAATGACATGAAAATTTCTAAAAAAAAAAACGACCTTGTCAGGAATATTTCCTACCCAAATTAATGGACCGATTGCACGCAAAATTGACGCATTTCTCATACCATACTCTGCATAATTATTTTTTTCTAGCCCAAAAAATTTCAAAATGGAAAAAGACTGACGAGAAATGGAATAAAGCTACAAATGAGGGGAACAACGGAGCCCGAATTCCGCAAAATACGCAAGGATGACGGAAAAAACAAGGAGAAATAATAAGAAAAAAAGGTATTTTTTTCGTTTTTCTTCATTCATTGCTTAATTTGAGGCTCGAATAAATTTGAAAAAGTTCAAAATCTATTGAAATTTCGAAAATGCAACCAAAACCTCAAAATGTCGATTTTTCGAATTCAGTTTCCAAAAAAAAAACATCGATTCCTAGTCAAAATTCATGGCAAATTCAAAATTTTGATAAAACCGGTAGCTTGAAAGACGGTTGAATTAAAAAATGAAACCAGAAAAAATTGAAATTCAAAAAAAAATTTTCATTTTTACAAAACGCTAACGTTAAATTTTCCAGTTGAAAAAAATGTTAAGACCTTAAAAAAATCTTAATAACTCCAGAGTGGTCCCTATAGGGGCAGCCTTAGGGAACCTTCAAGATTCCCCTGAAGGGACCACTTTATCTCCCTAATAGGGGCTATTAAAGCTTGCAAGTGGCCCCTAGAGAAGAAAAGCTGGACGATTATTTTTATCAAGTTTATGAATCTTTTCTATTGAAAAAACCCAATTAATTCGCGTTTTATGAAGGAAAATGTACACAGAGGGTGATTTTATCCAGTTTCATTTCTTTAATTTTTTTTTAAATCTGGTCAAAAACTGAAATATACTATAGGGAATATAGATTTTTTTAAGGGTCAGTCTCAGAATCACTGAAGGGACCATTTATATTTTACCCCTGGGGGGCAGGGGCAGGGGGCTGATTTTTGTTTCGAAGTTTCAAGTTGACTTTTTCAACTTGCGATGAAAAAAATTCTCAAAACAGCCTTTTAATCTTAATTCGCGTTCTTATTAGCCTTCAAATGCTATATTCAACCATAAAAAAAAGAGAAAATCTCCGTTCACAGAATGAAAAACTAATTGAAAAGTGCAAGTTCCCGGGATTAATTCTCATAATTGCAAGTCTGAAGTGGTCATGTGCCTTCTGTTTAATAATTAAGGTCGGAAATTATGGGAAACTTTCAGAAACACTGAATTATTAAACAACTTCTTGGCAGCTTCAATCTATCAAAGAACACCTGCTGAACTTCTGGAGAAGAAAAAAAAAAGAAATTTTCACTTTTGTTGAAAAATCACTTTGGAATTTTCTGGGAAAAACAGAACAAGTAGATACAGCATTTAAAATGAAAAAAATTGTAAGAGCATTTAAAATGAAAAATTTCACAACTTCTAGAAAAAGGGCTCAAATTCCCTAAATCATACATCAACAGGCTTCTAATGGTTTTCCCTGAATTTTAGGGACTATATTTCACAAAAACTGGGATTTTTCTTAGGGTGAAACTCGCAAGGCCATATTTAGATACATCAAAAAGTAATTCAGTCCTTTTTCAAAATTTTCCAGTAAAACCCTCGCAACTTATGAGAAAATTGCATTCACGTTGTTTTTTACTCTTTAAACAGAACTTATGTGCGTTTTCTCTAGAATCTCCCAACAAAAAAATACCAAGTGAAAAAGGATTTTTCAAAGAAACGAAGCCATAGAAGTCCATCAAAAGCTTGTAAAACAGGCCATTCTTCGACTTTGATTCATTCTTCCTCCAAAACTAGGAAGTCGTGCATCCTCAAAATTTCAGGATATTGGTGTTTCAGTGAAATGTCTTGCGCCACACATAACCCAGACGCATTTTCTCTAGGAAAATCTCGCAAAAAACCAAGCGGGAAGAGAATTTTTAAAAAACAAAAAAAAGTAAACGATTGGGTGACCGGTTAAAACAATTCATTTAGAGACTTTAGTACCTTATTTCTCAAAAACTAGGGGGTCGTTCAATTCCAAACTTTCAGGGTAATAATCTAGTACTTCAACGAGTTTTCTCGCTCAGAAAATTCTCAGCCTACAGTAAAATTGACCTCTTTGTAGGGGAAATACGTGTTTTCTTGATTATTTTGCTCCCAACACAATCTAGACGCTCTGAAATATTCTCACAAAAAACAAAGCGGAACAGGGATTTTCGAAGAAACAAAAAAGAAGAGAAAACGATCGGGAAACTAGTTCAAACGAACCATTTTGAGGCTTATTTTTCAAAAACGAGAAATTGTTGCCTTTTGAGAATCTCAAAGCCTTCTACTACTATTTAAAAAAAGGGTTTCGGTATAATTTTCGAAGGTCAAATAACTCTCCTCGTCAGGATTATCTTCCCTATCAGAAGTTTTATACTTTTTCGGAATATTCTAGTCGCTTTTTCGTTGAATTTTTCGATCCGAATAAAACCTAGACGCATTTTCTGCAGAAAATTCTCACAAAAAACGGAACAGGAAATTTCCAAAGACACGAAAAAAGGAAGAAGAGGAAACGGAGGCCGATTGGGTAATCCGAGTGCTTCTGATCCGCCACAGAAGCACGTGCCACAGCGGCGTCACTCCATTCAATTAACCATTCATTGTTTTTTTCGAGCCAGCCTCGAAACAAATGAATTCGCCTGCTTCGAAATTGTTGTAAAACCACCAGCACGTTTAACCGAAAACCAAACAATCAAGGGGAATGCTCCTATTTTTGGGCCGTCTAGAAGTTAAAATTGTATTTTAGATCTGGACGACATTCCTATTCTTGAGGATCATGAATCGATCAACTTATTCAATGAAATAAATTAGAAAGTTTAGTTTCTAATTGCGAAAAATAATAATATCCCAAAAACTTGACTACAAAAAGTTCTCCTTGACTATATCTTTTTTTATAAATGTTTCAGGTAGAGTTGGGGTTCAAAAATCAGAGAGAGGAGGAGATTTAAAGGAATCAGGGGGTTGGGTTCAAGTTTAAGCGTGAAAAAGTCTTAAAACATCAACTTTTTCGTTCTTCGGTATCAAATTTGAGCCTGATTGGTAAACTATATCTAGAATCTCTCTGTAAAAAAATCCAAAAATTAAATGTAACTATGTTCAAAAAAATGGACAGAAAAGGAGATCTTGACAATACAACTTTCACCGACACTTTAATAAATTTGACCTTTTTTTGGAAAGTACAGATACAGTACTTTCAAGTGGCCACTAAAGCACTCCGAATAGAAAAAAGAGGGCTCTTAATGTTTTTAATTGGTGTCCGAAAACTCAATATTGAAGTTATAAACAAATAATCCAATATTGAGAAAAAGAGGAATTTTTTGGATTTTTTGAACTCTTCTCACTTCAAAATTGCAGATCTTCTAGTCATGTGAAAAAAAAATTTTTTTTTCGAAAACGAATTCTGAGCAGGATCTATGGATTGAGCCAAGGGTCCTGACACGACAAGACAGGAGACAGTGCCTGGATGTTGGAGAGCGCAGACAGGCCACGCCCCCTCAGCATCTCAAGCTAGCCGTGTATCTACTATAACTATGAAGCAAGAGAAAGCTCAGAAAAATGAAATATTGGTGTGAATTGTCGACGTCGTCGAGTAAGAAGCACAGAATAATTGGAGGAAACTCCAACCTCCCTAATTACCCACGGAGTTTATACGTAGTTTATAGTTTGAACCCAAATCACCCACGTATTTACGTCAGAGGGGAAGATAATTATTAGGTGAAGAAAAAAACGTGACACCAATTATTTTCTACTTCCTTTGAACTTTTCTTCGAACTTTATGATGAAATTATTGGGAATAAAAAATATATTTTTCAAAAAATAAATAAACTGACTTGGAACTCTTCCTTTGTGGATAATCGAATCATGGCTCGGTTGGAAAAAGGCGATTTTTTTGACGAGAAATACTGAAAAACAACTATTTTTTTCAAGGAGAATCTTGTGATAGTTTCAATATAATTTAAACTTTCAAAAGCTTGAAAAGGCCACCTTTTTAGAAATTTCAAATTAAGTCGCAAAATGGATCAGATTGATTCGAAACCTGCACAAGAAGCTGCATGAAAAAAACAAAATGGGCAAAAACGATGATAACTCTTGAAAAATTGAGCACATTTCAGTTTTTCAAGTGCTCCACGGAAATGAGAGCAAAATTAAAGTTTTAAAACTTTTGGGATAACTTAAAAGTACACTTAAGAAACCGCTAAACTGGTCACTGAAATTGCTCGAAAAGTCCGTTGCGCGTTACCAAAGCTTGTGCGAGGGCCGGCCCGTCAGCCTCTCGGCCTCCCGGCCACTTCCCAGGACCCGCCCGGCACGGTCTTAGGGAGGCCTCAAGCGAAAATGACGGCCCAGCCCAAAAAACACAAACTTTCTTCAAGTCGAACTTTCCGCTTTTTTTACCGAGAAAAGTGGTGTTTTTTTGCTTATTTTTTTCTCATAGTTATTAGAAATTATAGGTCAATAAGTAAAAAAATAATTTTTTTCAAAAAAAAATAAAAAAAATTTCTTTTTTTAAAAAAAGAAATTTTTTTAAAATAAAATTTCAGATTTCTTTCGAAGCCCGGCCTGGACCGAGCCCATACAGGCCTTTTTTAATTGTAGGCCCAAAGCCCGGACCGAACCGCCTGGCGTTACCAAGGTCAGAGAAGAAAATCATATAAAATTTCGGATTCTCCGTGGAGCGCAATAGATATTTCCCTTTCAAATCTGAAACAATCAAATTTTTAACACAATAACCATTGATCTTTTTTGAACACAAAAAATTAAAAATTAAAAAATTAGTAAAAAAAAAAGTTTATTGAGTTATTTTCGAGTGGAGATCATACATTGAACTGCGCACGACGAGAAAAAAGGAAATTGCAGGAAAAATAGCAAAAAAAGGCCAAGCAACTGATAACAAGAATCACCGGATTAAGCGATAAATGGTATTTTTTTTTTCGAAAAAATAAAAGTAAAAATTCAAATTTTCAAAATTTGACAAACAAATCTATATTCACAATGAATTAAAATCGAAATTAGCTCATAATTTGAAAAAAAAAGTCAAAAAATCTCTAGCAAGCATATGAAGAAATATATATATTACATACCCAAAAATCTATTTGAAAACATGGTTGAGGAAAGTTGTAGTGGTCTTTTTAGGGGCCTTATATTTTTTACACTACTAGAATGGCCCCTGGAATTCTTAGAGGTCTGAAGACTCTAGTCGGACCTCTTAAGTGACCACTTGATTTTCCAAAAGAATGATTCTATATTTAGACTTTTTAAGCAACGATAAAAAGCCACCAAAAGGATAAAAAAACCCTAAAGAATCCACTTCAGCTTCTCCAAAAACTGTAGTGGTCTTTTTAGGGATATTCTCCTTTGACACTTCTATAGTGGTCACTTGAAGTCTGAAGTCCCAGTGTGATCCCTAAAGTGACCCCTAAGTCTTCTAAAAGCCTGAGTCTCCACACAGACCTCTTTAGGCAATAAAAATGAAAAAAACCCTGAAGAATCCACTTCAGCTTCTCCAAAAAAGTTGTAATGGTCTTTTTAGGGGTTTACTCTTTTCACACTACTAAAGTGACTAATTGAAGTCTGAAAACGGACCTCTGAAGTGACCACTGGAATTTCTAAAAGCTTGAAGCTCTATTTACACCTCTTTAGGCAAAAAATGAAAAAAAAAACCCTAAAGGATCCACTTCAACTTCTCCCAATTTTTCCACATAACTTTGGCAAGCAAGAATATCACAAGTGATCATTTGAGGGGCATTGGGATTTTTTTCAAATTAAACTTGGTCGCCGTGCTGCTGAGCGTACTTCTTCACGATTTGCTCCTCGCGAAGTTTGACGACTTGCATGAAATTGTTGACCTGAAAGTTGCCACTTAAGGGTTTTTCTGGTGTTGAATTCTGAGTGGAATGACGGCCTAGAGTGACGCCAGAGAAAGAGAGGTTTCTCTAGCGTCTCTTCAAAAGCTGTTGTTCTCTAATTTTCAAAGAAAACTGACCATAATCGTGATGGGCAGTGCCAACACCATGACGCCACATACGATGGCGCCACTGCCAACCAATTTTCCGGCTACCGTAACCGGCACGAGGTCACCGTATCCTACCGTAGCCATCGTCACGACGCACCTGAAGCCTTTCATTGGATTTGAGCTCATTTGCCGATACATTTTGATCTCTCTGGGCTCTCTTACTTGATTGCTATTTTCATGCTTTTGTGACCTCATCGATGAGAGAGAAAAGAGCGCAGAGAGGTCAGAATGTTTCAATTCGTTACGAATGGAGTATTTTTGATATTTTCGGGAATTTTTTCATAAAAAGCTAAAAAGAAACCTCGAGAATGTCTCAAAATGACCCCGAATTCGGCTTGGAGACTTGGGCACTTAGAGACTCAACTAGAGACTTTGAGACTTACCATGAATCCTGAGACCTAAGACTCAACCTACAGACTTCAACACTCTCTTTTCAGAAACGATGACTTTACCGTACTTTTGCTAGTCATCACAAGACCCGTTTTGGTTGAAACCCACTGATCCTTCGAAACTAGCGTTTTTCCCCCAAAAACTGACCACCAGAAGGTCGCCGGAATGCTGGTGAACTTGGTGTTGGGCTCGTCGCGTTCGAGGAAGTAGATGAGGGTCGAGAAGAAGATGACCACCGTCATCATCACGATTCCAACCATTTGCATCTGTTTCTTCGACTTCCGGATTGTCAAGGCGAAGTTGGCGAGGCCTGAAATGAGAAAGGAATAGAATTATCAGAAAAATTTCAATGATTTCGGGATTTTCAAAAACTCTCTACGGTTTTAAATGGACGCGAATGACCCTCCTTTAATTATTTTTTTATCTTCAATATGTCTAGTGAAGAACCCCGGGAAGAACCTGCGTCGTCATTATAGACACAACATGTTCTCTCGGCTTTATGACAAGCCTTTCATTACAAACTTCAAGCAATTTTTCGAAAACGTTTTTATTTTCTGGATAACTATCCCACTTTCCCTTTTGTCAATATAACAAGCATAAAAATTCTTTTCATCAAAAAAAAATCTGTATCTATTTCTTTTTCCATTGAGTTGAGAAATTTTGAAAATCATAAAAAGTGACAAATACATTAAACGAAGCTTATTCAACTTTATAAAGCCATTTTCGGACTATCAACCTTGAATTCGCTTCTGAAGGGATCAAAAAACGTTTTAATATGAAAAATAAAGCGAACCAGGTGAGAATCGTCCCAGTTTGGCGATTCGAATGACTCGAAGTACTCGGAGGAGTCGGACCGTCAAAAAGGCCCACCGTACTTTCCGGACGTTCTCACCGCTGAGGCCACACTAAATATTACTCATCTTCATTGAACTTTTCAGCTGAAGTGAAATATCAACGGCTTGATGAACTTACCAGTAAAAGAAGAAGCTCAAAGTAGAACGGAGCTATGGAGAGCAAGTCGATGACGTTCAGAAATTGTCGGGCGAAGGCCACCTTCAAATAATAATTTTTTAAAATCAATTTTTATTTATGAAAAAGTTTCTTCATGTCTAAACAAGAGAGAGAACAATTTCAGTCTGAAGAGACGCCAGAGAAGGTAGCGTATCTGTTCGTCTGACGTCTCTACAGGCGCTCTGCACTCTTTCTGCTTTTGGCAAAACTTTCTAGGCTTAAGATGGAAAACTAAATATGAAAAGCTTATAAATCACTTATTGAAGTTTTGATGGCCTTAATTCCAAATATATTTCTGAACCAAACAAAAAAGAGATTCGCGACTTCAAAAACTGATTTCGAAGTGTTTAGACAAGAATTAAACATGAGAAATAATGTGAGAGTCGAATTTTTAAAATTTTTAAGATGAAGCTCACATTTTTTGAGGCAAAGTTTCTTTAATTTTGTTAAGATACGAGTTTTTGAAGTCATTAATCCCATTTTTAGGCAAAACATGTTTAAAATTTTGCCGGTGACCTTTCTGAATGTTTTCCAAGAATTCCAAGAATTTGTAAAATATTTTGTTCAAGGTTTTTTAAAGAGAAAAACAAACTTTTCTCGGGGCTACAATGAATCTCGTCGCGTATTCCAATGAAAAGTAGATTACACAGACGTTTTCGACCCAAGTGAACACCGGATGTTCCGTCATTTCCACCTAAATACACTATTTTTCCGAATAATTCACACTTTCATAAGTTTCCCTTGTTTGTAAGTTAGTTAGAACATGAATAAGAGCTATAGTTCATTCACCGCTGACTGAGAGCGAAAGACTGTGCAAAAATGGAGGTTTAGACGTTTCAATAGCTTTAAGTTAACTATGAATGGACTATAGCGTCATGAAAAATACAAATATTCAAAAATCTATTTTAAAAAACCTTTCTGTAAACATTAGATTCCGGCGGCTCCGATTCCTGGAAGATTATTAGAGTTTTGAGCAAAATGGGGTCCATTTAAGGGATTAGAAACATTTCTGGCTCTTTTTTTTTGCTCGTCAGGGAGGTGAGTTCAGTAAGAAGTTGAGAATTCGTACGAAATTTTCCAAATATTAGATAAAGATCCCTCACAACCTCGATCTACGCAATCTCCTAGTTTTGGAGTTGTGAGATTCCAAAGTTCTTAAGCAAATTTTTGATGCTTGATTTTTGCTGCGATTTAAAAAAATGCTCAATCTTCATAGAGTGTTTGAACCGATTCCTACAACACTTAAAGCATCAATAAAATAAGAAACATCCGAAAATTTTAACTTGAATAACCTTAGCTCTTCCTAGATCAAAAAGGAAATTTTCTTCAACCCCCTCCAGAAATTTCATGAAGCTATCTTCAACGTACTGCAGTTCCTTCAATTTTTATCATATGTACAAATTGTTCAATAGGCCTTAAATTTAATTTATGACCCTTCAAAACCTAAAAAAAACTTCACTTTAGGGATCTTTTCCGACTTTGAAGCGTTATATCTCCAAAACTAGGTAAATTACGCTAATTCGTTTTGTTCTGAGATCAAGAGGTCTTCAAGTACAACCCTTCCAAGTTCCACTAAAAGTTCATAGCTTCCTTCCAAGTTTATCAAGTTCCCACCAACCGAGTTATCATATCCCTCGCGGACGACGGTCCTCGACTCAACGGTCATTCCGCCCCCATTCGGATAGGTCGGATAGGTGGCCGTCGCGTAGACCAACTGACCATCCTCCGACTTTTGCGGCACTTGGAACTCGGGGATCGAGCCGAGGATCAAGGCTGAGATGGACAGGACGACGAAGGCCGTGGAGATCACCTCGAAGGCCTGGAATCACTTAATAAAGCTCGAGGATTTCAGAGTGATAGAGTAGATTCTCAGTCTCATAAAAATTCTTGAAAAGCTGAAGAAGTGGTCACTAAAGGGAAAAAAAGCATGAAGTTGTCTTGTGCCTAGTAATTATGCTTTGCCGGATAATGCAAGTAATCTCCTGAGTGGCTCTGTAAGTGTTCCCTGAAGGGTTTTGATCTTTCAACTTGAGGCTTGGCTCCTCAGTACGATGCTCCAACTAACAGCTTTCAGAAATGCTGAGAAATATTCGGAAGGGGCCGCTAGTGATATTTTTTCCTTAATCATAGCTAGATCTCAAGCTGGACCTTACAAGATCCTTCAATCTTATCTTCACGTAGAATTTTTCCAAGGGTTCCCTCGAGTGTTTCGTTTCAAAAAAAAAATCTCAGGCTCAAAAAGAGGCCACTAAAGAGTTCAAAGTGGTTTTGACAGTACATGTCATCAGAGAATGATCCCATCGAAACATTGCCCATTGATTTTACTTTTTTCTACAGAAGTGTTCCCTGAAGGGTTCACATCCATAAACTTCAGGCACTACTAGTCAGTACGATGCTCCAACTTACAGCTTTCAAAAGTCTGTAAAAATATTCAAAAGTGACCCCTATAGTGATCTAGTTTCAACAAAGATAGCTAGACCTAAACCTGGACCTTCCATCCGATCTTCACTTCAAAGTTTTCCAAGGGTTCACTCAAGTGTTTCCGGAAAAATCCCTCACCTTCCACCATCTCGAATGCGTGTGTCCTTCCAGTATCAGCCATAATCTCCTACGGATATTTGCAAAACGAACGCCAATGAAATGATCTTTCTCCTGCAAAAATACCTTGCGACATTGAATTTGAAAAAAATAAAACAAAAGAAGCTTCAAAATAAGCGAATTGTCGCGTTCAAAATAGTTTTTGAGTATTTTAATGACCTTCGAGGATTTTATATAGTCTGGAAGTTGAAAATAACTATTTTGAACTCGGCATGGTTCATTCAACGCTAGCTTGAACTTCTGTAAAAAAAAAGGAAATTGTCGTCAATTATGATGTCAGGTACGCAAACAGCGGATTCGACGTGAAAAAGCTGGGAAATTTGCTTTTTTTCAAAAACTGATTTTTCGATCTTACTTCGCAAAAAGCTTTAGAAAAAATATCAGAACACAGAAAAATGCAATGAAAATCAGACAACTCAAAAATTCGGAAAAAAACTTAGGCTTCCAGATTTTTTTATACCGCCAATTTTCGAGCATTTTTCCAACAAACTACGTCAAACCAACTGTTTCTGTACTAAAACACATTTTCAAATTTTTTTTTTTCGTACTTATAACTCTGCCCAACTACATAGCTAGCATTGAAAAAACCGTTGAATCTGCGAAGAGCAATCAAAAAATGTTAGTGATTTGCTTTTTTTTTTATACCTTATTTGTTTTGAGAGGAAAAATCATGCTAATTATCAAGCAGTGAGAAGATTAAAGATTAAAACTAATTATTATCGGTATTTTCCACGACTCAAATGCACCTGTTGCAAAGCTGCAGCTGCAGCTTCTTCCTGAACAATTGAAACTTACGAAATGACCAGGAAAAAAAGCGAGAAAAAAACAAAATTAATACTAAAAATTGATAAGTTCATCGCTGGCTTGAGAAAAAAACCATTCAGCGATAAAAAAGGGCTGAAATTTAAAAAAAAAGAAGGTCATAATATCGAGAAAATTTAAAGACGCACGTAGAACGTTCCATAGGATATCCCGGCGCGAAAATCAGTTTTTTGTTCCAAGCCAGCGATGAATGGACTATTTTCAGATACCGTTCCACGATTGTCGCCCATGGTCACGCAGTACTGTGTGAACGGCGAACAACACTCGTCCATCCGCGTTTTCGAGACCGCCCAGAATCGCAACTCCGCCATGAACTTGTCGAAGCAAAGGTCCTGACATATTTTTTCAGTTTGAGGGGGAAAAAACTTTCCCACAGGACCTGCGCCTTTAAAGGCACATGGCTCGTGAAAATCAACTTCAAAAAAAAATTTCGAGCATCGCATGGCGATTTCAGAAAGCCTTTTCGGCAAAAAGGTTACCAACTAAATTTTTAAATTTTAGTCCCTCCAGAAAAGCAATCTGTGCCTTTAAATGCCAAAAAAGGCTAAAAACAAAATTTTCGAAGTTTGGTCCCTCGACAAAGGGCATCTGCGCCTTTAAAGGCACATGGCTCGTGAAAACGAGCAACCAAGAGAAAAACGTCATTATAGGCTTTTTCACAGCATTTCAGGGAGTCGGCAAGTAAATGTGAAGAAATACGCTTCAAACTTAATTTTTCAAACCACCGTTCATTCTCAAGAATCATCTGCGCCTTTAAAGGCACAGAGCAGTGAGAAAGGACTTCGAAGAGCAAAACGCCATTTTTCAAGATTTTCAAAGTGATTTTCGAGTTCTATGCAAAAAGGGTACAAAAAATTTTCAAAGTCTACTTCCTCCAAAAGAGGCATCTGCGCCTTTAAAGGCACAGAGCTCGTGAAAATAAGAAAATAAGAACGAGAAAAACTTCCTCATATGATATAGCTTTTCTTAACCATTTCATACAGTCTCTGAAGCAAAATGAAATTATCAACATAATTTTAGAGCTCTAGTCCCTTCAAAAGAGCTACCTGCGCCTTTAAAGGCACAGAGCAGTCAAAAAGAACTTCGAAGTACGAAAATATTTTTTTTTTCAAGTATTTCATAGCGACTCCAGGAACATTTTTAAAAAATGCTTGTTCTTAAATTTTTCAAAGACTCTCCAGTCTTAAGAACCATCTGCGCCTTTAAAGGCACATAGCTAATTTATCTTCAAATCCTTCTTTATTTCAATCACCTTGGGTACATGAAGCTTTCCGGTAGCGTAAAAGTCGTAGATTGGGTCGAAATACCTGAAAGAATGCCTTTTCTAAAACAGTAAAAACAATTTGGGGAGAACCTCGGGACTCGCTCGAAAAAGTACTCGTCCTGCTCTTCGAAGTACCAATCGGCCCACTGACGGCGATGTTCGTGGTTCATTCTGACGAATCTTCCTGGAAGTTATTTTTCTATGAATTTTACCAGTTTTGAGCAAATTTTTTTTACTGAAAATGACAGTAAAAAAAGAATTTATAGACAGAAAATTCCTCAATATTCAGACCAAATGACCCTTGAAAATCGTTTTTAACACATTTCACCTTCTTTTTTTTTCAGAATCTTAGAAAATAGCAAGAAGTCTTACCTAACAAGGTCTTGGGCCCAAACTTAATGATGGACCTTGTCCGGATACGGTAGCTGCTGCCGCCAATGTTCAGCCGGAGCATCGTATCCTAAAAATCAATAATTATCTCTAAATCCCCTCAAAACCTACAGGAACAGTTTCCCGGATGCTATTTTTATGCCCCGACCTATCGATGGGCATACGCGCCTCGACGTCATCATCGTTTGCGTATCTGAAAAAAGAAATTTCCGGAGAATTTTCCAAGGTCTCTTGATAGTACTCGGAACGGTTCAAGGCTTGCAATCCTAACTTGGAAAGTCCTGCTTCATTTGATTATAGTACAGGGCGCAAGCGGAATCTGGTCGGATGCAAATTTTTCGGTATAAAACCTTGATGCTGTTTAGATCTTCGGAATATCAGGCGCAAGTAGTTTCTGGTCGGACGCAAGATACCCTAACCAAAAAGCCTTACAGCCGAATTTAGAATTACTCAAAGCTTCAAGCACCTAAAAGCGCTTTTGCTAGAGTCATTCCAAATGCGACTTTAGCGTGAAAAGGGTGTATTTTTGAAAAGTAGCGAATTGGCGCAGCCGTATCTGGTCGGATGCAAAAATTTTGAAATATCGTCATTTTTTTTGAATTGGCAAGCCGTATCTGGTTGGATGGTGTAAACAACTTGATGCTGCCATAAACCATATCCAAGAAAATGAGGCGCAAGTAGTTTCCGGTCGGTTGCAAGGTAACCTTACTGCCGCATTTAGAATGGCTCAAAACTCTAAGCTTAAAAGAGCGCTTTTGGTACTGCCATTCCAAATGCGACTTTAGCGTGAAAAATGAGCAAATAGAACCCAATACTCTTGAAAAGAAGAGAATTGACGCAAGTCGCTTGTAGTCGGGTGCAAGAAAACTAGATCAACATTCTCAGCCATCACTAATGAGATCAGAAGTTCAGACGCCACGTGAGATATTATGAGTACTTTTTTCGAACTTTTTATGCCTTGTGTTACTTTTTTTTTAACTTTATGCTACCAAGCGTAAGTCGGTTCAAGGTCCGCTGCAGCCTTCCCACATGCTTTTTATAAAAATTTTCTCTTTCAAGAAAAAGACCAACTTGATGCTGAGCTTCTCGTCGATGCTCATTTTGTCGGGCGGGTCCACGAGAGGCATCGATTCCCGATCTTTGCCCACTGAACTTGAGGCGATTTGTCTGAAATATCCAGTTTTAGTTTATTTTTCACGTATTTTCTTTCTAGATCTAAAAAAATCCCAAACTCACGCGGCCACCGGCGCAATGATCAATGCCATAGTTTGAGCGTCGTTTTTTCACTGTTTTCAAAATATTTATTGCTTTCAACGTATGGACGAGGATTAGACGATGACAGTAGTGATAAAATTCATTCAAAGGTTTCTAGGCTCCGCCCCTTCAACGACAGTAACCCATTCGTTTCAAGACCTTTGGTGGAATCCAAAATTTGAGGATAGAACAATAGCAAAGATTTTTTCCAATGAAGAACTTGAAGCGAAATATTGTACTGTAGATAAAGAGGCTGGGCCTAAAAAACCAAAATTTTTGAAAATTTCTGTTCAGACAGGACAAGTCGATTGGCGAAGTTTGAATTTTTATGAAAAAACTTTTTTTGAGCTGCACAGTGAATGAATTCATCAGGAAGTTATCCTAAAGTATAATACTACAAAAAGAGATCAAAAATCTCGAAACTAGCAAAATTTATGACGAAAAAAGGCCTCCAAGTCTACTCATCCGTGAGTAATCGAGTGCAAAGTTGCTTTTCACGAAAACAATCTCAAAGCTCATATTTTTTCAAGTTCAAGGATCCTAAGTTTTCTAGTTTCCAATAAAATAGAATTTGTAGAGAATAAACTTGAAAAGAGACTTTTTTTGAACTGATTTTTTTGCAAAAATGAAAATTTTTCGGAACGAGTAGCTTTACACAATAATTTTAAAAGTTTGAAATTTTTTTTTCTCCACCTCTTTTTTTTTCCCCAATGTCAATTTTTCTATCTTTTTTTTTCAAATTCTAGGCGGAAGAGATATATTTTCTACAGAAAAATTGATAAAATTCGATTCAACAAAAAAAATTGGAAAAAGAGCATCTTGTAATAATTCTATTCTCATTTAGAAAAAAATCTTCAAATTTAAACGTATATGAATAAAAATTGAATGCCTAAATTATCATTATCTGCGTTGAAAGGGAGAAAAAAAAATCTCAAAATAGAATTTAAAAATTCAATTTTTCAATGTTAATCTTATACACTTTGAAAAATTCTCGATGAAACCTGAAGAAAATAATTTAGAGCTCAAAATCAAAGAGCAATCCTTTCCAAAATGCCTATTTCTATAACCACGGCGTTCCCAAACGGGATGGAAAGACGTTGAAAAAATTTTGGCGCGAAATTTCGAATCTCAAGTACGCAGCCAAAGGTGATCGAACAATCAAGCTATTAACGTTGAATGTTCAGTGTAGAATGACGTCATTTTATCCGGAGCGCGCACTTACTTTTTTTTTGTAAATTCAGAAATCTTGACGCCTCAGCTTCCCTTACCCCATTAGGAATGCCGTGATAATGCCCAAAAGATTTACTAGAAAAGAGGCCTGGATATCAAAATCAACGAGCGAACTTTTCTAAAATGCCAAAATCTACAACTTTCGAAAACTTCATTTTGAAACCTGGATCTCAAAATCAAAGAGCAAACTTTCCCAAAATGCCAATTTCTCAAAACTTCAACAATCGAGGGACATTTTCAGTAAGTTGGTTAGTCCAAACACCACAAAACAACTGCAAACGAGAGGATGTATAGGATTCGAGTATGATACACCGTGATAGTCGGTGACCGAGGTGAAAAAGATAGATAAATTGGCTCCTCGGAGAACGAAAAGAACCAATTTTTTTTTTCTTCGGTTCCTGCAGTTGTTCTGGGCGGGACCAACACAGAGGTCCACCTCTTTTTCAGCTTTTGAGAAAAGAAAAAGAAGACCCCACTAAAAACAAGGTAATTGACTTTTAACGAGCCATCTATTCTCAAAGTGCTCGAGGGGGGAGAGGCAAAACTGAAAGCTTGTTAATGGGTTCCGAGAGGCTTTTGGTCCTTGAGCGAAAGATCATTTTTGGATTGAAGTTTTTCCGATTTCTTTGATTTTTCATGATTTGAGACATCCTGGCCGCGTTTGGAATGGCTCAACGCGCTGTGGTTCCTTTTGTCGATGCAATGGTTGCTCTTGAAAAATGGCGCAAGTCGTTTCACGTCGGGTGAAATTTTGAAACCCCCGTAATCGCCGTTTAGCCATTCCCAATGCGTCCATAATGTTTCATGTCCATTCTACTTTACAAATATAGACAGGAATTTTAAGAAAATGACGAAAAATAAGAAAAAAATGAAGGATTTCACGCTTTTTCCCGTTAGAATTTACTATTCGACAAAAACCCTAACCTTTTTTTAAATTGTTAATTAGTAACTGAGGAACGAAGAGACCTTAAAAAAAGAACCATTTTTTTGTTAATTTGTGGAAAAAAAGCATCAAAAAGAGCGTAGAATGCAGAAAAATTAGAAAATCCTGCCGTTCTTTTTTTAAAAAAACTGAATCGAAGCATTATTACTTTGAAGTTATATTCATTTGGAAAGCTTGAAAAAGTGCTCCTCGGAGTGAAAAATGTGCCCAAAATCAGCTGCTGTTCTTTTTTTTGAACTTTCCAAAAATCGTAGAAAATCATAAACTCAAAAACTTTTCTCACTTTCATGGATAAGAAAAATTGGATCTATCGAAAAATAATAATCAAGAGAAGCTCCAAGGAATTAGATTTTTTTCAAGTACTAGGAGCCGTTGGTGAATGTTCTCACATGAATATTCATCAGCCTCCTTTCAAGTCTCAACCGAGTTATAAGAATCGAAAAAAAGAGTGTATCCGCATTATAATGAGCGCTCTTCATTGTACTTACTCATCAGTTATTGGCTTAACCTTAACAGAAAATATATTAGGTCCCAAAAAAGTTGGTTTTCTAAGAGTTTTCTGGGGGTTTTCTAGAGTTTTTCTAGCAGTTGGGAAAAGCTTCAGTGGTTGCTTGAGGGGCTTCTCGAGGACTCCTTGGAAAGGGCACTAAAGGGACCACTAAACACTGAAGAGGCCACTAAAGACTCTCCAAAAGTGTATCCACATTATAAAATTAGCGCTCTTCATTGCACTTACTCATCAGTTATTGGCCTAACCTTAACAGAAAAAAAATTAGGTTCCAAAAATCTGGTTTTCTAGGGTTCTAGCATCTGGGAAAACTTAAGTGGCTACTTAGGAGGCTCCTCACTAAGAAGTCAAAACCCTAAAGAGGTCACTGAAGACTTCCCGAAAATTTTATCATTGATAGAAGAGCAAACTTGAGGTTTTTGTAGTATTCCAAAAGTTAATTTTTTTGAAAACCTTAAAAAATTTGAAAAAAATAGTTTTTTTATGATAGGAAATACTTGGCCGCGCTGAGAATGGCTATACTGTAACGATTTCTGTTTCGCCCGACTTGAAACGACTTGCGCGCTTCTCAGGTTCAACTTCGAGAAAAAGACCCGTGTCATGCGACCAAATATGAGAGTATTAGTCTACAAAACCTCAAGTCCTTTTCAAAAAACTAAAAAAATTCCAAAGATCACTCCCTATCAAAAAATTTATTTAAACGTTTTTCCCCCGAAAACAAATAAACTTTGTTTTGTAACTTGTAACCGACTTGTCGAGTAACAAGAGCAGTTGCTCATCGGTTGTGTAATTTTTTGTTTTGACATCAAAGCCGCCACTTTGGAGGACTGGCCAGAGGATTCAACATAAACGGAAGGAGAAGCTTGGAATTATTTTTTCGAAAAAAATTCTGCAAAGAAAAAGAAGTATGGGCTATTTTTTGACACTAATTTTTCAGCTGTTTAGGGTTCAAAGATCAAAACGGAGCATGTTTCAAAATAAATCGAAAATGCTTCAAAAAAAGAGCGGATTAGGCCAAAAATGGTCGCGAAATGGCTTGAAAATCGAAAAAAAAATGCATTTTTGGAACCTTTTCAAGACAAATTTCTTGAAAAAAAAATTTTTTTTTCATCTTATTCTTTCTGCAAGCCATCTTGAAGAATGAAATTTTTGTTTCAAAATCGAATAATGTTTCAAAATTTAATAACAATTCTAAAAAATGTCCTATTTTGAGCGTTTCCCTACAACTAATCATCAAGATATAGCTATTAATCTCGATGAATTTAGAACGAAAAAAAATAACAATAAACAGATGGCAAAGTGAGAAGAACCCAACGAGGTGCAATAAAAACGCCCCGAAAAGTGCAATGGAGCGTACAAATTCCGGCTCAATAATCTGTTTTGAAACGTCTCTGAAAGTGCGGTTTTTGTGGGATAAGTGCGTTGTTTGGATTAATGTTTCCTTTTTTTTTCATGGAAAAAATGACCCGAATGATCAGTTGGTTAATCTGAAGACTTCATTGGAGAAAAACATCAAAAAATCCAAAATTGAGCTTTCAGTTCTCAAAAAGTGAAACTTTACTGCTGAAAAAAATTTTTCAAAATCTACTAATTTTTCTCAAAAAAAATGCCCCAAATGAAAAATTTGATTAATCCGAAGAATTCCTTGAAGTAAAAAAATCAGTGAGAAAAAGCGAAAAAAAGCCGCAAAAAAATCCAGTCTATCAAGTTAAAAAATAGAGTTTCACCTCTCAGGCGTGAAATTTTACTACTGGAAAACTTTCAAAACCTAATTTTCTCAAAAAAAAAGTTGATCCGAATGATAAGTTGATTAATTTGAAGACCTCTTTAACAAAAAAAAACCGGAAAAAAATAGGAAAAGCTGGAAAAAGGAGCTTTTTAAGTCAAAAAATAAGGCTTTTCAACTCTCAACCGTGCAATTTTACTGCTGGAAAACCTTCAAAATCTACAAATGTTTTTAGAAAATGACCCGAATGGCTAGTTGGTTGAATTGAACTCCTCTTTAACAAAAACCGGAAAAATAGGAAAAAGCTGGAAAAATTAAGTTTTTTAATTCAAAAAGTAGGCCTTTTTCAGTTCTCCGGCGTGAAAATTCACTGCTGAAAAACTTTCAAAATCTACTAACTTTATCAGAAAAATGACCTTAATGATCGGTTGTTTAATCCGAAACCTCCTTGAAGTAAAAAATCAGGACGAAAAGCGAAAAAGCCGCAAAAATCCAGAGCTTTAAGTCAAACGATAATGTATCGACTTCTCAGGCGTGAAACTTTACTGCTAAAAAACCAACAGAAGGTGCCAAAGAAACTGTGATGTCGGCAGGAAGAAGATCAGCAGGAGGAAAAACAAGAAAGGTTGAAGAAAAGACTACTGACAGCTTGTCAAAACCGATCGTCAGGTCTAGAGTTACAGCCAGCCAAATTTTATTTTGAGAGCAGACTTTTGAAGATACGGCGTTGATTTTTTGATTTTCCACCTATTATCCATATTGTTGGCCAAAAAAGGCTTTTTTGAGATTTCACTAATTTTTTATGTATCAGCTGGTCAAATAAATTAATAATTGGCAGTAATTGATAATTGATTTTTTTTTTTGACGGATCTTCCCTCTTTATATCGTTGATTGTTCATATTAAACTCCTAATTTTTTTACTATCACATGAAATTTTCTATATAACATGGATAATTAGCTATAGGAATGCTTGAAAGTTTCAGAAAAATCAAAAATCAAGATCCCGTCAGAAAAATTTTCCGATTTTCGTCAATTATGACGTTTAGTACGCAAACACCGCAACTCATTGATGAACTGTTTTTTTCTGGTTTTTCTGAAATTATTTTTTTCAATCAAAAACAATTACAGTAAAAAAACTATACAAGGACCAAAACTTGTATTTTCTGAGCTTTTCCAATTTTTTTGGTCATTTTTTGGGAATCACTTCTAAGTGGAAATCATAATGAAATTTTTCACGAAAAACCTTCAAATTTTTTTATAGTTTCATTACTCAAGAGCTTACTCACAACAAAAACTAGGATCTTAAAACCAAAATTTAACTTTTCGGCTCTTAAAAAAAAATATTGAGAGTATTTTTTCAATTCAAACGGTCTTTGGAGCCTTCCAAAAAAAGCTATTAAACGACCTACTTGGTTATGTAAAAAGATAATGAATAGAGGAAAATATTCGAACTGAAAACAAAAAAATTTCGGCCCGTTGATTAAATTTTTCGTTTTTTTCGAAGCTCGCGCTCCAGTGCTCCAAATCAAAAAATATGGGATTCAAGCCCTAAATTTTCTATAAAAATTGGTAATCTCTTTCAAAAACCATGAAATTTTTCATAAATCAACGAAATCTCAGAAGAAAATTGTCGAGTCCCACACAAAATCGAGCTTTCCAATTTTTCGAAATTCAAGAAAAAAAAACCTGAGCTCTTAGAAACGCCAGAGTGATCCCTAAAGGGGCAATACTTGGAGGCTCCCTCTAGAGATCAGCTTAACCTCCCCCTAAAGGGAGCACTAAAGCTTGCAGAAGTGGTCACTCTAGGGGAAATTTTCAGTTTACCTAATACATATTTTAAATAAAAAGTCTTTTTGATTTAAAAACCTGAAAAAAAAAGTAAAAGACCCCTAGAGAGACCACTTAGACTTTAGAGGGTGAAGGGTCAGACTAAAAACCCCTATAGGGAGCATCTATATTTTAGCCTTCTAGGGAGCCCTATTGTGTTCCCTATAGGGTCTGCTTTTCCTCCTAACCCCTCTAGGAAGCACTCTGGCGCTCTTAGGTATTTTAAAAGGTCTTCGAAAGTCTAAAAATAATTAGAAGACCCCTAGAGAGACCACTTAAAGTTTTAAAGGTCTAAAGGGTCAGACTACCAACCCCTAAAGCGACCAACTATATTTTAGCCCTCTAGGGAGCCCTATTGTCTTCCCTATAGGGTCTGCTTTTCCTCCTAACCCCTCTAGGGAGCACTCTGGCGCTCTTAGGTATTTTAAAAGGTCTTCGAAAGTCTAAAAATAATTAGAAGACCCCTAGAGAGACCACTTGGACTTCACGGGCTTAAGGAACAGACCGCCCACCCCTAAAGGGAGCACTAATTTGTCCCCTATAGGGCCGCTTTTCCTCCCTAACCCCTCCAGAGACGACTCTGACGTTCCTAAGTTTCTTTGAACACTTCTACTACTTGACATGCAGAAAAAAGGAACTTTCCATTTTTAAAAAAAGCACGTGAGCCTCCCTAAATTGGCTCTAAATTGGCCGAAACACGTGGGTCTCTCGGAAAATTAGGACAAAAAAAAAACGTCGAAAAGTTTGTGAAAGAGGGTTTCATAACTCTTCTTTTTTTCGGGAAGGAACAGATCTATATTTCCAAGAAAAATAATTCTAATAAATGGATAAAAAAAATATTTTTTTCAGGAAAAAATAGACTAATTTTTGGTTGCTTATTCTTTTAAAATAAAGTTTTTTGGTAACCCTGCTCGCTATTTCGCCTCGAAATGTTAAAAACTATCAATTTTAAAGTTAATTAAGAGGACAAAATGCTCGAAGTTCAAAGAAAATGGAGAAAAAGTAGATTTAAAAAAATTCTAGTCAAAAAAGAGTGTTAATTTTAAAAAAAATCCTGATTTTTTTTCTACAGAAAAACTCAACCCTTTCCGGTTTGAAAAAATTTAACAAGGATCTTAAAACGCTTAGCGAAATAGTGAGCAAAAAGACGAGGTTCAGACGCCTTTGCAGTAATATTTCGTCCCAAGCCAGGGGTCAAAAAGCACAATTTTTGCAAAACCATGAAGAAAAAGCGATTTACAGCAATGACTGCACTGAAAATCAATGAATAAACAATTATTTATTGAATTTTCACAAATTTTGAAGATCCAAATCGCAGAATCTCAATGAAAAATGGCTGCTTACCCACTCATGACGCTGTTCCTCGGCGTCCGGGCCAGCGGGACATAACCGGGCGGCCCGCGGCCGCGGACGCCCGCCAGGTCGACGGCGCGGTTCACCGTCGTGCCGCCGTTGGCTTTCGTGAAGAACGTGGCGGGCGTTCGGGGAGATCTTCGGGATTCAGAAGCTGATAGATGGCTTTTTTTGGAGAAAAAAGAGAAGCGAGGCGACGAAAAAGCCGGAAATGATATGAAATAGAAAAAATGGCTGGAGACAAAGATAGGATCAGAGACTTCAAAAAAATATCAAATTTAGATGGTTCGAAAGACTAAAAATTAGAAAGAAACAATAACTCCAGGTAGATGATAAATAAATCAAAAAAAAAAAAAGTAAAATCAAGAATTTGAATCGAATATTTTCGATATAAACTTGAATTATTCATAAAAAGAGACAGGAAATGGGACAAATCGATAAATCAATTAAGAAAATCAAAATTTTCAAGGTTTAACAAGGCCTTTTCCTTCAATTCCTAGTTTAATATTCCTAAAGAAAACTGATTTTTGGACAAATTAAAGCCCTAATATCTAATTTCGTCCCGGCCATTCCCTTTATTCCTAAAGAAGCCGTCTTTTGACGTCAAGAAGGATTATAACCAGACATTTTTTCGACTCAAATTTTTTTTGTCAAACTTAATTATAGTCTTTCGGTCTGACATCTTCATTAAAAAGCCCAAAAAAACTTGAAAAAATTGCAAAATTCAAGTTTTCATCAAAACACTTGAGTGGCTACTTGAATCATTATTGGCCTCACCCTTTGAACCTGTATGACGGTTTAAAAAAGAAACAAGCTCAAGAAATCCCTTGATATACATCAAAAACCCTTCAGTGGCCACTTGAAATATTTTTGGCGTTATTATTTGAAACTCGGCTACTGTGCAGCGGTTAGAAAAAGACAAAATGAGCTTAATAAAAAATGAGATACATACCCTTAAAAACCCTTCAGTGGCCACTTTAATTATTTTTGACTCCACTATTTTAAACTCGGTTTTTTTGCGGTGGTTTGAAAAGGCGAAATAAGCTTAATAAAATTCTTAAAAGCCATCGAAAACCCTCCAGTGACCCCTTGAATAATTCTTTGTTTAACACTATGAATACAGAAATAATTAATTTTTCAAACATTTTGAAAGTTCATATGTAAAGTCATCGTTTGAGAATTCTCTTAAGAGACTTCGAAAACCCTCTAGTGACCAGTTGGATCATTTTTTTCAACTATCAATACATAGCCTCTGTAGATAACTGATATACTTTCCTGAAATCGTGGAATCTTATGGAAGGTAATCGTTTGAGTAGTCTCTTAAGAGACATCGAAAACCCTCCAGTGACCACTTGGATAATTCTCTGTTCACCACTATGAGAAGGGAGCCTATGTAGAAAAATGATAAGCTTCCGTCGAAGTTTCAAAGCTTCTATGGAAGGTAATCGTTTGAGCAGTCTCTTAAGGGACATCAAAAACCCTTTAGTGACCACTTGAATCATTCTCTGTTTACCACTATGAAAAGGGAGTCTCTGTAGATAAATAATATATTTTCTTGAAATCGCGGAACTTTGAAAGCTTTTTATGGAAGGTGATCGTTTGAGTAGTCTCTTAAGAGACATCGAAAACCCTCCAGTGACCACTTCCTCCTCTTTGATACTTTGAACTCGGGGGCTCTCCGCAGCGATTGGACTTTGCCAGGAAAAGCTGCAGGATCCCCGTCGGATCAGAGTATAGACGCTTCCTCAGTGTAGCAAAGAACACATGTATTTTGGGAAGGGCTTTAAAGAAAGCTGAAAAAAAAATGGTGGTGCCCTCTCTGAAGGAAATAAATGAGTTGTCGTCGGGGAATCAACGGCAGTTGGCCGGTTTTCCTCGAATCGGCCCAGAGACGTGCAAAGCGTCAGACAGAGTGTTTTGTACTCGTCTTAAAGATCAGACAGAGCAACCGAGAGGGGCCAAACTTCTGAAATTGACAAGGGAGGTTCAAGGGGTTGCTCTAGGGTTTTTGGATGTTTTGAACTATCCGTTTTAATATCAGATGAAGAAACTTGTCTTAAAAATCAGGCAGAGGAAAAAAAGCGGTCAAACTCTCAAAATTGACCAGGTAGTTCCAAGGGACTTCTCTAGGGTTTTGGATGTTTTGAACTATCCTTTTTAATATCAGACAGAAAAAAAGTGTCCTAAAATCAGACAGAGCAACGGAGAGGGGCCAAACTTCTGAAATCGACAAGGAATTTTCAAGGGGTTGCTCTAGGGTTTTTGGATTTTTCTACTCGTCTTTCAGATGAAACAGAAAAACGTGTCCTAAAAATCAGAGAGAGCAACGAATGGGGAGCAACCTTTTGAAATTGAGAAGGAAGTTTCAAGGGACTCCTCTAGGGTTCTTGGATATTTTTTTTTGTACTCGTCTTAAAGATCAGACAGAGCAAGGAATGGCGGCCAAACTCTCCAAATTGACCAGGAAGTTTCAAGGGGTTGCTCTAGGGTTTTTGGATGTTTTGAACTATCCGCTTTAATATTAGAAAGAAAAATGTCTTAAAAACCACAGAGGAAAGAAAGAGGGCGTCAAAATTGACCAGGAAGTTTCAAGGGACTCCTCTAAGGTTTTTGTATTTTTTTTTCTCGTCTTAAAGATCAGACAGAGCAAGGAAGGGGCACGAAAATTTGGAAATTGAGATAGAAGTTTTGAGGGGTACCTCTAGGGCTTCAAGATTTTTCGTATTACCATTCTGAAGACCAGAAAAAGCAAGGAATAGGAGAGCTAATTTTTTTATTGACAGGGAAGTTCCGAGGGGTTCCTCTAGGGTTTCCGGATGATTTTTAATCGTTTTGAAGATCGGAAAGGGGAACAACCTTTTGAAAGTGACATGGTGTTTCAAGGGTTTGCTCTAGGGTTCTTGTACTTTTTGTGCTCTCGTTTTTTATCATTTTAAAAAGCGGAAAAAGAGCGTTCAAGATCAACGTTTGGTGGGAAAAAATAAAAAAAATAAGCTATTAGTGGAAATCACCGCAGTCTTTAAAGCAATTTGGCTCACATTTTTAGCGTGAAAAATTGGAAAGAACAGCCTATATCAAAACTCGAAAAAAAAGCAAAAAAAAACGTTCAAAACGCTAAAAGTCCGATATAAAAAGATGATTGGCTTCTCATTTTTTGTCACTTGCCCTTTTCCGTTTTTTTCTACTACAATCTAGTTTTTTTGTACTAATCAGTACATTAATCCAAGGCAATTTCTGATTATTGAAAGAACTAATATGTGCAAATCAGTGAAGAAATTGAATTTGCAGCTTTAAATGAATCTCGAAAAAGTGTTGGATGAAACAGCAGACAAATGAATAGTTTTTTTCGGGGGAAGTAAAGCTAACTTGGTACGAATAATTGGAAAATAAGTACGAGAACAAAAAATCCCGAGTATTTTTTTTTTCAGGTTACGGTAGCCGTAATTTATTCTGGTTCGATTTTGAACTTTTTTTAAATTTCGTTCGTCAAAAATCATCTAATTTCATCTTACAGAGTACCTTTTTCCTTTCATTTTTATCGTGAAGGAAATGAAAAAAGTTCGAAAATCTCTAATTCCGAACGGAAAATCGAATTAAAAATTGAAGTCGCAAAACTACGGATTCCCGGAATTTCTACTGTTTTTCCAGTTTTTTCTCCTCTCAAAGCTAAGTTGGCCTGATAAACTAGTACAAACTTCTCAACTAGGTCGAATAAAAGGCGAAAATCGAAAATCGGGTAGAACAATAGATTTGATTGTACCATAAGCACATAAAAAAATTCGAAAATCTCAAACTCTGGACCAAAAGTTGCAGATGTTGACAAACCACGGTATTCTATAGATCTCTTACAATTTTTTCAGTTTTCCTCTGGAGTCAAAATTAACTTGAAAAACTAGGCCGGATCGAAAATTAAAATTAAAAAATCGGATAGAATGATAGAACCGATTGTACTAAAATTCCGGACCAAAATTTGTAGATGTCGAAAAAGACAGGTATTTTCCAGAACTTCTACAACTTTTTCGGTTTTTTTCTCTGAAATCAAACTCGACCCGATAAACTAGTACAAACTTCTCAACTAGGTCGGATCGAAAGTAAGAATCAAAAATTGGGTAGAACAATAGATTCGATTGTACCCTTGTACATGAAAAAATTTGAAAATCTCTAATTTCCGGACCAAAATTTGTAGATGTCGAAAAATACAGGTATTTTCCAGAACTTTTACAACTTTTTCGGTTTTATACTCTGAAATCAAACTCGACCCGATAATCTAGTACAAACTCCTCAACTAGGTCGGATCGAAAATTAAATTTAAAAAACAGCTAGAACAATAGATTCGATCGTACTATCAGATAATGAAAAAAATTCGAAAAATCTAAAGTTCCAAAATGTCGCATGATTCAAAACTTTTCCAGAGCTTCTACAATTTTTCGTTCTTTGAAACCAAACTCGACTTGCTAAACTAGTACAAACTTCTCAACAAGGCCGGATCGAAAGTAAAAGTCAAGAGTCGGGTAAAACGATAGAAAGAGATTAGGAGGCGAGACGGGCGGCGGATAAGCTGACAAGGGAGAAACGACGTTAGCCGCCCGGCTGATTCCATTTCAATACTTTCCTTTTTTCGTCCCCGTCGTCTTTTTTTTTTGCTTTCGATTGTGTGCTCCAATGCACCCTTCTCTCACTCTCGCAAAAGGGTAATGTGCGCGATTATAACCTCTGCTCCGAAGAGAAAGAGAGAGATTCCGATAATAATTAGGCTTGTGTGACGGCCTCGTCCCTATCTATCACTATGTTAAGAGCCGAAAAAGAAGAGACATCAGAACTTTGAAGAGTGCGGTAGAGCGCATATTCTTCTCGAAAATAGCCTTCTGTACAGGAAAAGTTAGGCTACCGTAAAATAGAAAAAGATTTTCGAATCAAAATTACGCATGTGTGAGGCGAAAAAGAGAAATTCTTTAAAATTCAAAAAAAGTGCGATAGAGCGCGTTTTGCTCTTTAAAACAGCCGTGTAACCAAAAGTGAAGCTACCCTAGAAGAGGCCAAGAAAATTCCGATAATGATTATTTCATTATCAGTGAATCAAACCGAACACGCTCCGGACGTTTCTGAGATTTTCTAGTGACCACTTTAGTGGAGTCAAAATTCTTAAGCAGTCCCTGGAATGGCTCCGGAACGTTCGACGTTACCAGGGTCCGAAAAAAAGAAAGTTCGAAAGAGTGCGATAGAGCGCACATTGTTCTCAAAATTAGTCTTTTTCACAGTAAAAAAAAAGTTACACTCAAGTGGAGTCTACAGTGATCCCCGCTCTGAAACGTCCGATTTGGGTAACCAGGGTCCAAAAAAAGATCTCGAAAGAGTGCGATAGAGCGCACATTGCTCTCAAAATTAGCCTTTACACAATAAAAAAAATAGTTACAGTAACCAGTTCTTTGATCAAGTTTCAATACGACGGAAAGTCTACTAGACGTCTTT
This sequence comes from Caenorhabditis auriculariae, assembly GCA_904845305.1. Classification (NCBI taxonomy): domain Eukaryota; kingdom Metazoa; phylum Nematoda; class Chromadorea; order Rhabditida; family Rhabditidae; genus Caenorhabditis; species Caenorhabditis auriculariae. The sequence goes on from CAJGYM010000131.1 coordinate 169,653, forward strand.
ATTTTTTTAGAAATTAACGGAGGTTTTGCAGAGTAAAAAAAGGATTGAAAAAAAATATTTTTACAGTAAAAAAATCACCGTAACCTGAAAATTCTCAAATTCACTAAAAAAATGGATGAAATGACACACTTTCTTCGAAAATCGACAAAAAAAGTCGTAGACGCAAAAAAACCTACAATTAGAGTCACGAAATTCCGAAGAAAACGACTTTTTTTCGAACTCGGATATTACTGATTATAATAAAAAAAGCACCTACGAAATCGAACCAAAAAGTTTGAAAAAGGAAAAAAATTCTTTCCTTTTTGTCGAAAAAAAAATTTCCTTTCAAAGTCGTCTTACACGTAATACGCACTAATGCACGGGTCTAAAGTCCGTCGCGAAATTTCCATTTTCAAAATTAGAAAATATGAAAAGCCGGCGGGGGAGGCCTCCTTCTGGGATTATTTCCCTCTGGTTTTTCGACGAAATCGTCTGAAAAAGTGGCTCAAAAATAAGAGCCAAAAATGCTCTTTGGAACATTAAAAAGTTCAAAATTGACATGAGAGAGCTGTGAAAAAAATTCAAATTTTTAAAATTGAGCTCTTTCTATCAAAAAAAATAATGATATTTTTGAAAAATTTCGCTCAAATACGGCTTCGATTCAAAAGAAAAAAAGTGAAAATTCAAAAAAATTCAATATTCGTGATCCTTCCTTCGAATATTTCTAATAGACTGGATTAATATCAATTTCTTTTTTTCTCAAAATTTGATCTTTTTTTGAAATTGGAACTCTCACTGCAAAATTCGACGGATTATAAAAAGTTTAAAAAAAAAATTAAAGAAAGGGATAGTTCAAAACCGGATTTTCTGATTTCTAACGTAATGCAGATGAACAGACACCTCAAAAACACTTCAAAGTTAGTCAAGAATCCCATAAAACATAAAATAATAGAGAAGAAGAAGTCAGACGATCTCATATAGATAAGGTTCTTATTAGAGAATGTGACAACTTGAGAATTAGATTTTCTAAAAACTAAAGTCCTTTTTTTGAACTGATAACAAAAAATTGGAACCTCCATAAAGCAATAGACAAAAATTTACTAAAACCAGTAAATCAAGAGAGGAAAAGAAGCCAAATGATATGATATGATATAGATATGCGCGGTGACGCTCCGGGCGCTAATCCGCCCATTCGAGTGGCCGCGAAAAAAAGAGGGGCTGAAAATGAGTAAAAAGGGCGACTCTGGCGCCGGAAACCACATCGCAAAACTCATCAATATCATATCACCACATAACAAAATGTTATTTTGGAGCCTATAATGGGGAAATAATAATTGGATGTTACAATGGTCAGGAAAGACGTCAGTAAAATGTAGAAAAAAAAGAGATTTCATGTGGATTTTATGTAGAGTAAAGTGTAAAGAGAGGATATGAGGTAGGAGGTTCAAAAATAGGAAAAAAAAACTGAGCAATTTCTTGATTTTTATTCCGCTTTTTCATCTTATCTGTCAAAAATGAGCAGTCCAACCTAGAAAGTTTTTTTTTCTCTCAAAATTTAGCTTTTGGCATGTTTTCGCATTTTGAACTTGATTGAACTAATCATAAACTTTCCCAGAAAAGCTTCGAAAAATCAACTGGATTTTTTTTTGCGTTTTTTATTCGCCAAAAATAAGTACTGTAGTCAACTCTAGACCTTTTTGAGATAATAAAGTTTTTCTGTGAAAACGCAGCTTTTTGATAGATTTCCTTATGTTTTACTTGCTTCATAAAACGAAATTTTTCGATGAAAATTTTTGGAAAATGAACTAAACTTGGGGGTTTTTTATTGTGACTCAACTCGAGAACTTTTTTTGAAAAATAGAATCTTTCCAGTCGAAATTTAGCTTTTTTTCAAGCTTTCTCGCGTCAAATATGCTCAAAAATAAAGGATTTTTCATGAAAAATTCGAAAAATCAACTGATGTTAATTTTTTTTCGAAAATTTTCTTTCATTCGTCGAAAATAAGCATCGTAGTCGCCTCTTAAACTTTTTTTTGAGAAAAATAGAAATTTCTCCTTCAAAATTTAGCTTTTGACGGGTTTATAAAAGTCAAAAAAGCCCGAAGATCGTTTAATTTTCAAAAAAACTTCGATAAATTTACTGGAGTTTATTTTTTGAAGGTTTTTTTCCTTATGAGGAAAGTAAGATCTTTTCTGTCAAAATTAGGCTTTTCACAGGTTGTCGAATGTCAAATTTGCTCAAAATCATGAAAACTTTGAAAAATCAACTGGAGCAAGTACTTTTCCTGGACTTATTCACTTGATTCTATCGCTATTTGGAGCTTTCAAAACTTTTTTTCGATTATTTTTTTCAAGTTTTTTTATTTTTCCATGACAATCTACGTCTTTTCTTCAATCAATCAATCTATTTCACTAGTTTCTGCAATCGAAAAAAATATCTCAAAGATGAAATTTCCTACCTTGAAAGCCCTTTCCTTACGCTAAACTATAGCCAACTACTCTCCTTCAAAGTGAAATCTAATTTCATCTATATCAATTAAAACTCCAGAAAAATCCAAGATAGCACTACAATGTAACAAAAATCAGAAATCAAAGCTCACCCGAGTCATAACTTTTCTTTTTTTGAAAAATACTCCACAATGGGTAAGCTTCAGTGGCCTTTTAACGAGATTAATAGTTTTTTCTTCTCGGTTCCATCGAAACAGAACTATTTTTAGTTTCGTTTCGCTCAGAATTTGTATGGGAAATGAAAGCTTTTTGAGTAGTTTTTAAGATAGATTTTTTTCATTTTTCAAGTCCAGAATTTAAGGATTTATCCCAACATCTTCAATGGCATGGTCGCATTGGTTAACCTGCCGAGTCCAAAAAGTCGAATAGAAATTTTTTTAGCTTCATTTGACTTAAAGTTAATATGAGAAATAGGAATTTTTCCCTAGATTAAAGGTAGATTTTTCAATTTAAAAAAATATTTTTTTCAAAAGTAGAAGTTTTTTTACAACGTCCTTAATGGCATGTCGTCGGGAAACCTATCGAGTCCAAAAAAATGGAATGAGAGCTTTTTTTCAAAGCGTCACTTCACTTAAAAATTAATATAAGAAACTTCACTAGTTTGGAGGCTGAATTTTTGAATTTATCTCCTCAGAAAAAAAAATTCTTCATGAGTTTGGTCATGGCTGTCAGTAGTCCTGCTGAATACGAAAAAAAAACTCCTGAATTTCAACTTCATATTGCTCGGAATTAATTATCATTCCATTAAATACGAGGCAGAAAAAATTGTTTCATCAAAATATAAAAATCACGCAAGAAGTTCTTCATCGTAGCCGCCTCAAAATAATTTCTTTCCAAGAAAAATTCCGCTAGAAATAAGGCATATTTTCCACAAAAAATCAACAACGATGCATGACATTCTTCATCGCCCAGTGTAGCCGCGTTCATTTATCCGTCGATTCAAAAAAAAAAAGATCAAACCCAGGAATAGTCGAGTCGGGAGAGGCTTGCATGTAGTGGTGGACGAGCTTCTCGCCACGGACCCGCGAGGAGATCGGAGGTCGGTCCGGCTGGGGCGACGACCTCACGCCGGCTGCAAGCTCAGACATTTAGGCATGTTTATCCCAATTTTCTCCGTTTTTGGTTCACTAGGGAACGTTTTTCACCCCGGTTGAACTTTTGCCGATACTTTGCTGAAGTGTACTTAAGGACCCCCTGATTCCAGAACAAAAAGACAATTTCTCGCAATAGATCTCGTTTTCGAGTTAGGACACTTCAAATAGCCAAAATAGCGATTTTTTGGCCTAATTAGCGTATTTTGCACACTTCGAAGCTCGATAACTCGGAGACAAGATCTATTGCGAGAAACTTTTTTCTTGATCTGCAATCAGGGGGTCCTAAAGTACGATTCAGCAAAGTTTCAGCAAAAGTTTAACCGGGGGGTAAAAAACGTTCCCTGGTCATTATTGCGTTTGTACGAAAACAACGAACACAAAATCTGAAAAAACAGTGCATTTCACCATCGCGAAAAGGGGCGTGGCTTTGCGGTCTCAACCTTTAGCCGACAAAATTTCTATCAAATAGAGGCTGAATATTATTGAACAAAGATGGCTAAAAAGGATAAATGAACTGAGATTTCTCGAAGACCCTCATCACCGTTTTCCTGAATTAAAGTCAGTACTTTAGTCTGTTTTTAAGGCTTGTCTACGGTCTTAAGGGCCACAAGTTCCATCCCCCCGTGACACAACCAAAGGGTTGAAAATAAAGCGAAATTCTCGGTTTTTTCAATCAGAAAGCCCTGAAGAACATCACAACAAAAGTTTCGTCAACCCGAAATTTTCTTCCAGGAAAAGTCAAGCCGTGAAAGTGAATTGAAAATCGAGGATTTTCACAAATTTGAGGGAATGACTGTCGTGATCTTGCGGTCACAGTACCTTTGGAAAATACTGTATTAGTTCTTTCTCAGTGATATTTTAAAATCAACTGACAATAATTGATAATTTAGTGATTTCTACAGTTAGCCGAATAATGTCGACTTTTCGCTTTTACAAGGATGATCATTTTACTTTGTTGTTGGGAACTTCTTCGAACTAGGCCAGAACACTCTTTGATGTACCAAAAGAAAATCCTGAAAGTCTCAACCTTCAAAAATGTTTCAGTTTTCGATAAATTAGGGCTCAAAGCTCAAAATTGACCTATTTCAACGGCTTTTTTTTCAAAAACTACAAAATTGTGCGGGTTGAGACTTTCAGAACCTTCATCTGGGACTTCAGAAAGTAAATTTTTAGAGCGTTGATGCATTGTGGAGTGAAATGACCTTCCTTGTGAATTATATTTAGGTAGAGTGTAACGTAATTCACACTGGTCTTTTAATCAAATTCAACTCTTTTCCTAGCATTTTTTTTTTCTTTTGGAATCTGGCCAGAACACTCCTTAACGTTTCAAAAAAAGATCCTGGAAGTCTCAACCAGCATAACCTTTTAATTTCCGAGAAATAAGGGTTCAAAGCCCCTTTTTAACGATTTTCTATGACTTGGAGATGTCTTTTCTTAAATAATATCTCTCTTCTAACTCCATAATATCTCTCTTCTAACTCCATCGATGTCGGTTTTTTCTGTGAGACTTTTCTTTCTGCTGATTTCCCTGATTCTTTATTTAACAATTCAACTTACAGTTTTATTCGGCGAGATCGTTTAAGCTCATCTGGTAGGAGCTCCGGTGGAGGCGTCATCATATTTTTCCGGAAGTGCTTACCTGTCGTTGAAGTGGATTCTCTACAGGAAAGGTTTTATAATACCCATTTCTGCGATCTTCTTTGTATTGATTTGGTTCTCTCCAATACTCAAAAATTTCGTCTCTTTGTTGTTTATAGGCCTCCTTCTTGTACTTCCTCCCATTCTTCTAATTTATTTGATCATCTATCACGTCTCATCACTCCTTCTAATTGTATTATCCTAGGTGATTTCAACTTTCCGAACGTTGATTGGATTAATTTTGGCTCCTCCAATAACTCCTGTCAAATTACTAACTTCTGCCTAAGTTATGATTTCCGTCAATTTGTTCGGTCTCCCACTCGATCCACAGTCCATTCTTCAAATATTTTAGATCTTGTACTCTCCAATTCTCATAACATTATCACTAATCTGAACGTTATTGAGCCTCTTCTTGGTTCTGACCATAATTCTGTGTTTTTCAATCTCGAATCGGCCTATGTCAGTCCTGCCACTACCTTTTCCAAACGTCTCAACTTCAAGAAATGCAATTTTAATATTATCAATCGAACCATTTCTTCACTTAATTGGGACAGGCAATTCAGTTATTTTTCTACTATTGATTCCAAATTAAAGCATTTTTCTCACAATATTTAACGAATTAATCGCTGATAACTGCCCTTTTTTTCCCTTTTTCCTCTCCTTAACCGCAACCCTTTTTAATTCCGATCGTAGGATTCGTAGACTGTTACGTAGAAGATCTCTTTTAATTAGACTTGGTCTTTTTTTCCCATGCTACTCGCAGTTCTTTCAATATGATTGTTAAAAAAATCCGAAAACGTGCAGCTTTGATTCTTCGCAAACAACATATTAAAATTTCTAATACTTTCAACTGCTCCAAACTCTCTAAATTCATATCTCGATCGCTCAAAAACTGACTCTGGCATCCCTAACTTATATTATAATGATAACTTTGTCACGGAAGATGTATCTAAAGCCGATCTCTTCTCATCTGTTTTTCTCCTCTAACTTTTCACATTTGATTCACCCAACATTTCCTGTTTTACCCTCACCTCGTCCTACCGATTGTTCTATCAACTTCACACCTGAAACGATTTTTTTAAAAACTCTTTCTAATCTTCCACCTAAATGCGGTTATTCTTCTGATAATATCAACTATTTTTGTCCTAAAAAAAGTGCTCTGTTTCTATTTCTCTTCCACTTTCTATTATTTTTCCAGGAATCTTATCTAACCGGTATCACTCCTTCATTATTTAAGTCTACTATAGTTATTCCTGTGCATAAAAAAGGTAGTCTTTCTGATCCAAATAACTTTCGCCCCATATCTCTCACTCATCCAATTTCTCGTGTATTTGAACGCATCATTACTCAAATGATAAGATCTCGTTTTTTTCTGAAAAAGTTCTCTCAATTCCAATTCGGCTTTTCTCAATCGTAGGTCATGCAAACTTTCTCTAATCAGCTCCCTTTCCTCCATTCAAAAAAATCCTTGGCATCTAATCTTCCTATCGATGCTGTTTATTTCGATTTTTCCAAAGCCTTCGATAAAGTAGATCATAACCTTTTACGCCTAAAGATGTCCAATTTCGGCTTTAATGATACTCTCTGTCGCTGGTTCTCCAATTTTTTATCTAACCGTTCCTCCATTGTAAAAGTTAACAACTCGTTTTCTAACAATTCTTTTTCTAATCCTTCGGGTGTACTTCAAGGGACGGTCAGCGGCCCCCTTCTCTTTCTCGTTTTCATCAATGATATTGAAAATTTTATTGATCCTCAATCCTCGATCTCTATCTTTGCTGATGACCTCAAGGTTTATAGCTCTTGCCCTGATTCGCTTCAAAGAAGCATAAATGGTATTTTTTCCAATGGTCAGAACTTTGGTCTCTTCCACTTGCTGTTGAAAAAGACTTTTTTTCTCATCACTTTGGCTCTAACAATCCTCAAACGGTCTATTTTTCTTGATCAATTTCAAATCCCACAAAGATCAATTGTTCGTGATCTAGGCCTTCAAATTGATGAGAAGCTCTCCTTCAAAGACCATATTTCCCGTATCTCTGCCTTTGCTACATTACGGTCTAATCAAATACTAAATACCTTTAAGTTTTTCTTCCCCCTGCACTACCTCAGAATGTTTCAAACCTACGTGACGCCTATTCTCGAATATTGTAGTGAAATCTTTTTCTCCCTCTATCTCGTCTGAGGAATGCTTCAAACTCGAGTCTTCTCTACGCCAATTCAGTAGAAAAAGTTTTTTTATAAGATGCAATGTTCGCTTCAGTTCTTATTCTGATCGTCTCAGCCAATTTGGCTTTAAACCTCTCTTTGTACGTCGTTGTATTAACGACATTATTTCTCTTCATAAAATAATTTGCGGCTCTGACCACTTTCTCAATCGCAATGACTTCTTCACTATTTCTCCTTTACAGAGGAATCCACTTCGACTTCGCACTTCCGGTCAGTTCTCTAAAGATTTTTCCAAAACTATTCCATTATGGAATAAACTTACCTCTAGAATAAATTTTAACGTCTCTACGGATGCGCTACGGGTTAAACTTAATGATCTCCCTAACTCTGCCTTTTTTTCGAATCCATTCCTTCCCGTTTGCTCTGACTTCCTTTCTATCCCCGAGTCATAGTCTACTCGTTAGGGTGGACTAATTCCCGTTTTGGTTATTCTGCTGCTTTCGTATTCTGAACTATTTTTATTTATTATTTTTCCAACAGTATGCAGTGAATAAACCTATTATTA